>JARBWK010000011.1:51355654-51638547 GCA_030556195.1 Anolis apletophallus | reverse complement strand
AAAGTTTTGGAGCGGGTGGGGCCTGTTTCCTTCAAGCTCCAGCTCCCTGCGGACATGAAACTCCACCCGGTGTTTCATCGCTCCTTGCTCCGCCCGGCGAAGGGGGGTGCGGCCTGATGTGACGCAGTCGCCTCCTCCCCCTGTGATGCGGGAGGGCGGGAGGAGGTCGAAGCGCAGGACGTTTTGGATGCCCGCATCCGGTACAGGAAGTTGGAGTATTTCATTGACTGGAAAGGTTTTGGCCCGGAAGAGCGTGCTTGGGTCAAGGCTCGCGACGTCCACGCGCCGGAGTTGGTGGCCCGTTTCCATCGCAAGTATCCTGACAAGCCTAAGCCCCGGGGGGCGGCCCAGGGGGGGCCCTGAGGGGGGGGATAGTGTAGCACCCATGGGCCCGTTCGTGCCAATGGGAGGGGCGAGGCACCGGGGTCCCGATGCCATTAGGGTCCCGCACAGGCTGAAGGGGACTCGGAGGATGAGTTGGAAGGCCCAGACCAAGACTGGACAGCAGTGCAATTGCCCAGTCCACCTGCAGAGAGCTTAGCCTGGGATTTCGAGTGGGAGCATTCTCCGGAGAAGGAGCGGACCAGGTGGAGATGGGAGGCAGCGAAGCAGATAGCGGAGATAGTTATGAGTTCCCAAACAGCCGAGGTTCCCAAGACCTGGCCGAGCAGCAGATGGAGGCCAGCGGCTGGGAAAGTTCGGGAGGCTGCTTCTCAAGGAGATAGCGATACTGAACTGGAAGAGCGGGCCGTTCCCATAACAGACGAGGGACATAGAGCAGGGCAGGAGGAGCTGGCATCTGTCCCTAGATCGTCACCGCTCGGAAAGTAGAGACTGGAGACGCCGGGCCCTAGATCGCCGAGGGGCTCGGCCGAAGGATTAAGAACGGCCCCGTGGGAACTGATCCTCAGTTCTCCGGCCACGTCTGATCTGAAGGGCGTGAAAGCGGAGTGAACCACGGAGCCTAGTTTGGCTCGCCTTGGACCAAGTCCTGACCTTGCTATTGATTCGCATTGCTGCGGATACCTTGCTTTGATCCGGAGTGAATCCGGAAACTTTGCCAAGCCTTTTGCCACGATTGCTTTTGGAACTATCCTTTGGAACTTTGCTTTCTTAATTGGACTACAGCTTTGCTGATTGCCTTATTCTTAATCTCTCAATGAGAATTGCCTTTTGGACTATTTTATATTCAATAAAACTAGTTAGCCTTTGCTACGTCTCCGTGTGTGTGTTAAAGGGGCAGTTCTAAGTCGGTGTTCGTGACACTTTATATATAGCCTCGCCTAGATATTGGACATCTTCCACAGCCCGCTGGATGCCGCAAATCATTTTTCATTTAATGCCATTTTTGTTTAACTTGTAACCATTTTAAAAGTGGAAATTGTGTGTGTTGGGTTATATTATGTTAATTTAAGTTCAATTATGTATTATTATTATTTTTAGATTGTTTTATCCACTGTTTTGATTGGATTTGTCATTGTTTGTTTTTGGCATTGAGTGTTTGCCATTTTGTTACTTTTGTTGGAAACCACCCTGAGTCCCCTTGGTGAGATAGATAGAGTAGGTTACAAATAAGATGTCATGTGCCCACATATGAATGCACAAATGATAAATAAAGATTATACTAGGTGACCTCAAGAAAGAGTAAATATAATCATTAAATGGTTTATCAAAATGTAAGTTACCTATTAAATACACAATGATTATGTGGGTGAGTTCAACAATTGCAAGATGGTATAATAAAACACCATACATCAGGGGTGCTCATTATGGTGATCGAGAGCACCTAGGTGATCTTCGGCCCTCTTCCAGGTGATCTTTGGGCCTCACCAGCCGGATGGCACGCTCCTGCCATGCGCGCGTACGTGCGCTCCCGCCGCCGCCTTCGCAGGGCTTCTTTTGCTAAAATGAGGCTTTAGTGGGTAGGCCCTGGCGCTCATCTTGCCACGCACGGTGTGGTGACATGACCGCCCATTGGTTGCTGCTGGGGGGCGGGAGCAAGCGAAGGCACGTGTACGGATAGGATGCGAGGCTGTGGGAGGGATGGAGGGAATGTGTGTGTGAGAGAGAGAGAGTCAAGGAGAGAAGAAAGAAATCCGGAGAACTTTTTCGGATCCTTTTGGCAGGCAGGCAGGCGGGCGCTGGAAGGAGAGAGAGAGAGACAGAGAGAGAAAGAGGCGAAGGAGGCCGGGCAAAGTGGGGCAAAGCCAAGCAAGCCCCGCCGCAAACCCTGCTGCTGCCCTCGGGACTCCCATTCCAGGCCGAGACCTGGGCGAGTGAGCTGTGTGGGGCTGCTTTCTTTCCTTGGTTGGGGGCGAGGAGGGAGGGCTCCGCCGTGTTCCTGGGGCTGAACCCGAGGAGGAGGGGGCTGCGGGGATGGAGACCACTTGCTGCTGCTGCTTGTGCCCTCGCCGCCTTTCTCTCCCTCACCCTCGAAGGAGAAAGGTGGCGAGGGCCCACGGGAGAGAGAGAGAGAGAGAGAGAGAGAGAGAGAGAGAGAGAGAGAGGGTGGCTCTTCAGAGCTGGCTAGGAAGAGCCACCCTCCCTCCCTCTCTCTCTCCCGTGGGCATGGACTGCCACCAGTGGGAAGGGTCCTCCTTCCTGCCAGCCGTCCACTTGGGCGTCCTTTCTGAGTGACACCCTCGAAAGGAAGGAAGGAAGGGTCCCCCCCCCCCCGCTGCATCTGTCACTTTGGGGAAACACATCTTCCACTCATCCTTCTCCTGCCCAGGTAAGGAAGCCTCAAGGGAGGGGGGGAGGCTGCCGTGGGGAGGCTTCAGCCTCATGTGGGTCCCTCTCTCGGTTGAGTTTCCCAGCCCAGGCAGCAACCAGGCGGCCCCTCTTCCCAGCCCTACGCCTTTCCGAGCCTCCGCCGAAGCCATATCTGGCCGGAGCGCTGGCGGGTGCGCCTATAAATACCCTCCTGCTGTATGCGTGGGAGGGGGCTGCTGTGCACGCAAGAAGCAGGACGGGATGGGGACTTCCTGCTTTGCTAAAGCACGCAGCAGGAAGGAGGAGGCAACAAAGACATTAAGAGAGAGCGCACGCGCAGGCAAGGAGGATCCCCTTCCCGAGTGCGCGCGGTGGCGAGTTCATAGGCAGGCAAGAAAGAAGCCTCGCACGGATGGAAGGCTGCAGTAGGAGCGTGCGTGTGCGCGCGCACGCTCACATGCACAACAGGTGACCTTTTCAACTTATTTATTTATTTATTCGTTCAATTTGATATACCGCTCTCTCTACGCCCAGAGCGGTTCACAGGTTAAAAACACATAAAACATATAAAATACAATAAAACAGATTTAACCCCCCCCCCCCCCCCCCCCACCCCCGATTTAAACATGTAACAGCAGAGCTACGGCAGCAATAGAAGCATACTGGCAGCGGCGCAGCGAGATGGTAAGTAGTGCAGCACTGATCTAGACGGCAAAAGCCTGTCTGAAGAGCCAGGTCTTCACAGCTCTGCGGAACGGCATCAAGACCCGGATAGCTCTTGTCTCTTCGGGAAGAGAGTTCCACAAGGTTGGAGCTGCTACCGCAAATGCCCTCTGCCGTGTGCTTGCCAGTCTACAAACCCTAATGCCCGGCACATCCAGAAGATTGAGCCCCTCTGAACGCAGTGATCTCCTGGGTACATAAGGGGTAAGCCGCTCCCTCAGGTACACTGGCCCCAAACCATATAAGGCCTTGAAAGTTAGAACTAACACGTTGAAGGCGACCCGGAATTCAATTGGGAGCCAGTGCAGTTCACGCAAGAGTGGAGTCACGTGGTCCGATCTTGATGCTCCTGAGAGCAGGCGTGCTGCAGCGTTCTGCACCAACTTGAGTTTCCGGATCGCTGACAAGGGCAGGCCAATGTACAGTGCATTACAGTAGTCGAGCCTCGAGATGACCGTGGCTTGGATCACCGTGGCCAGGTCGCATCGGGAGAGGTAAGGAGCCAGACGTCTTGCCTGACGCAGGTGGTGAAAGGCTATCTTGCAGGCGCAGGCAATCTGCGCCTCCATAGATAGCTGGGCGTCCAGCCGGACCCCTAGGCTCTTTACAGACGGTTGCGGGCAAAGGGCCACACCGTCGAATGTCGGCAACTGCGTCTCTACCCCCTCCGGGCGGCCCAGCCACAAGATCTCCGTCTTCGCCGGGTTCACCTTCAACTTACTGGCTCGCAGCCATCCAGTTACGGCTTCTAGGCAGAGATGGAAATTATCGGGTACAGAGACAACCCCGGGGTCCATCCTCAGAATGAGCTGGGTGGCATCAGCGTACTGATGACATTCCAGCCCAAAACTCCGTACCAATTGGGCGAGTGGTCGCATATAGATGTTAAATAACAGCGGGGAGAGAATGGCCCCCTGAGGGACTCCACAATGTAAGGGGGAGCCCTCGGAGACCACCCCTCCCCACTTCACTCGCTGCAGGCGGTTTTGGAGGAAGGAGGACAGCCAATTGAGGGCTGTCCCCCTCACCCCCGCCACCGCCAGGCGGTGTGTCAAAAGTTGGTAATCGACAGTATCAAACGCTGCCGTGAGGTACAATAACACGAGCAGCGCCGATCCGCCTCGGTCCAAGTGGCAGCGGAGTAGGTCTGTGATGGAGACCAGGACGGTCTCTGTCCCATGGCCCGAACGGACATATAGTAGCTCGCATGATGAAAAAGTGTGGGCACCCCTGCCATACATCTATAATTAATAGAGCAGGTAAATACATACATGCAGTAAATCAACATTCAATAGAGCAGGTAACACCTAATGCCAAGTGAACCAGGACGAAGTCCAAATATAGAATTGTCAGAATGAGCAATGAGCAATCCAGTCTTTCCATAATGTGTGAGATAGAGCTGTAACACACACATTCTGGAAAGACTGGATTGGTCATTTACTGGATGTATGTAGTTACCTGCTCTATTGGATGTTAATGTACTGCATGTATGTACCATCTATGTATTATATGGATTGAATTACCTTCTATTCACCTATATATGCAATTATAGATGTATGGTGTTTTATCATACTATCTTGCAATTGTTGAACACGCCCCCATGATCATTGTGTATTTAATAGGTAACTTACATTTTGATAAACGGGCCCAACAGATGGCCACAGGGTCCCCAACTCAGCCAAAGTGTCAACTGTAGGGAGCAATTCCTGCCGGAGCAAAGTGATTGTCAGGATCAGTGAAGATCAGAGCTGGTATTGCTCTGATTTCCTGACCTGCCAGCATTTCATTGAACTCCTAGCCTGCCTGCATTGCTCTGGTCTCTTGGCTCAGCTCATAGATAAGATAAAGCTCCAGGTGTTGGCCTTGGATAGCCTTAGGCCACACCACACCAACATGAGTAGCACTGACTTGTATATTGCTGACTCAGGAAGGATATGATGCAACCTTTCCTGGACATTGGGGTTGCTGAGTCAGAGGGGATATGATGCAACCTCTGCTGGGCATTGCATGCCATGGGGCCTTTGAGATGATGGACAGGTGATGGGGGTGTGTTTTGTATATAAGGTGTGTTTGTTCCTTGTGATGCCAATTCTGGCATCAACAGTGTTATACCTTCAATAAATCTCGTGGGATCAAGTTGCTGTCTGCGCGTGGTCCTTACAGAAAACTGGAGCGTTCTCACAGTGATCTTATCTACAAAAAACTTCTGGAATATCTCAGCCATGACAGCCGAAGTTGCTGGATCTTGAACGAGAGGAGCCGAGTTGGTCATGGTTCAAACAATTTTGAATAATTGTGCTGGACAGGATCTGGAAGAAGCTATCAAAAAGGAATTGTATATTTTTGGCCTCCTTGAAAGAAGACTCATAAGACTTACGAAAAGCCTTAAGAGCGAGCTTCGACTCCTCATCCAATTTCCGATGCCACCCATGTTCCAGCTGCTTCCGCTCTTGCTTCATCATCCGCAGCTCATCAGTGAACCAAGGGGAGCGATTTCGATGGGGGCAGAAAAGGCATCTAGGAGCAATCTCCTCTAGGGCAGCCGATAAACTAGTATTCCAGCGGTCAACTTGCTCCTAAGTCCTTAAGGGCGTTCAAAAATCTGGCCAGTTCCATAAGTCTCCTAGGCTGAGCAAGAATTGGTTTAGCATCTAGGCAAGGAAGAGGTGGAATCTCAATCCGGACATTCAAGGCAGAGTGATTGGACCAGGGGACCTCAACAGTTGCAGATAGAGTCATTCGCAAGCCAATGTTAAAGATCAGGTCCAGGGTGTGACCGGCTCGATGAGTGGGACCGGTTTAAAATTTATTTATTTATTTATTTATTATTTCAATTTGCTAAACCGCCCTTCCCGAGGCTCAGGGCGGTTTCCAAACATATAAAACACATCGAGATAAAACATTCTAAAAACACCCTAAAAATACCATAACAATCATTTACAGACACATAAAATCGCATAAAACATACTAATCAGAGCAAAGCTGATTCAAGTAAAACAGTGGCAGCACACCTAGGCGAGGATTGGCAGTTCAAGCACCAGTCAGACCAAACGCTTGCCTGAACAGCCAGGTCTTGCATGACCTACGGAAGGCCATCAGGTCCCGCGTCTCGGCTGGCAGCGAGTTCCACAGAACCGGGGCAGCCACCGAGAATGCCCTCTGCCGTGTGCTGGAGAGCCTATAAGTTTTCAGTCCTGGGATCTCAAGCATGTTAAGACCCTCTGAGCGCAGTGATCTTCTGGGCACGTATGGGGTAAGTCGCTCCCTCAAGTACACTGGCCCCAAACCATGTAAGGCCTTGAAAGTCAGAACTAACACTTTGAAGGAGACCCGGAATTCAATTGGCAACCAGTGCAGTTCGCGTAGGAGAGGTGTTATATGGGATGTTCTAGTGGCTCCCAGCAGCAGGCGAGCCGCCGCGTTCTGCACCAGTTTGAGTTTCCGGATCGCAGACAAAGGTAGGCCAATGTACAGCGCGTTACAGTAATTGAGCCTCGAGATCACCGCAGCTTGGATCACCGTGGCCAGGTCGCAACGGGAGAGATAGGGAGCCAGACATTTTGCTTGCCGCAGGTGGTAGAAAGCTGTCTTGCAGGCACAAGCAATTTGTGCCTCCTTAGACAGCTGGGGGTCCAGCCGGACCCCAAGGCTCTTAACTAAAGACTGTGGGCATAGTGCCACGCCGTCAAATGTCGGCAGCTGGATCTCCCCTCCCCCCCAGGCGGCCCAGCCACAAGATCTCCGTCTTCGCCGGGTTCACCTTCAACTTACTGGCTCGCAGCCATCCAGTCCAATGGGGCCCCCCCTCCTGTTCATATTCCATGTTTTTAAACTGTTGTACATTGTTCACCCTAGGGTTTTACAATGCCAGTACAAATATTAAAGTATTATTATTATTATTATTATTATTAAATGGGATCTCTCTACACTACAATGCCAGTACTTTCATCAAGCCACTCCAATTAATGAAGAAAGCTTTTTCCCTATGAATTCCAACAGTGGTGGCACAGTGTGGATCAAGTTCAGTTGCTTCAATAAGCTTCCAAGTCATTTGTATGTCCAAGATCACCAGGGGATTTTTAGGTATTTAAATTTGTATACTAATGTCAAGCCACTTTGAGTCCCCTTTGGGGAGATAAAGTGTGGCATCCATGCATGCATGCATAAATAAATAAATCTCTCAAGAATAATTTCCACTTGTAATCAGACATGCAAATCTCCTCCTTCAAATGTTACAGAACAGATGAGGTCAACTTGCAGTGAATCTATGGAAAGTGTTTGCTGCAATATATGAAACAGGCAAAAGAAAGTCATAATCCAATGGAATAGTGGTATCTGAGGACCGAAGAAATGAAAAAAATGTTCTTTAGCATCCATAACTTGGGGTGTAGCTATAAATGGGTGTAAACAAAATGTTTAACAGATTTTTTCCCCCCTTATTTCATTTCCAAGATATTTCTTCTTTATGATTCTTTTTAGCACTAAGAAGAGTTTACAAGCCAACAAACCTTTAATTTCTAATGAGTCCTCCCTCCACGATATCAACTAGATATAATAAATAAGTCCTGGGCAGATTCAGAGAGCCACATTAGATCCACTGGCAAAGCAGATAAATGGAAACAGGACAATTTACAGTTTCACTTTAGAACATAAGAAGAGCCATGCTGAATCGGACCTCAGCCCATCTAGTCCAGCATTCTGTATCACACAGTGGCCCACCAGTTGTACACGGGGATCTCGAGCAGAAGGGAGGGCAAAACCCTGACCTGCTCCCGACCCCCCACAACCAGTACCCAGGGAAATCCTGCCTACCTCAACCAACTCCGAGGTGGCACTTGAATGTCCTTTTCAGTAACTACTGATTCCCTTGGTATCCATGAATCTGTCTAATCCTGCCTTGAAGCTGTCCAGGCTGACCGCTGTCACAACCTCCTCTGGAAGTGAGTTCCATAACCCAATGACCCTCTGGGTGAAGAAATATTTCCCTTTGTTAGTCCTAATTTTCCTACCTTGGAGCTTCAGGGAGTGCCCTCTAGTCCTAGTGTTTTGTGACAAAGAAAACAGTTTTTCTTTATTCACCTTTTCTATCCCATGCATGATTTTATACACTTTTATACACTTTGCTCAGACCAAGAAGGATCCATCCCCGTGGAGTTTAGGCAGCACATTATATTAGGCATTGCATGCAAAATAAAGCCTTGTTAATCATAAAAACAGCTGGAGTATTTAAAATACAGCCAAACGAACAGCAGGAGCCAGTCTTTGAGAGAACAAAAAGAAAATAGCTGGTGCAATTACAGCATGGCTACAAACAGCAGGAGAAATTAAAGGTTGAGAGAGATCAGTTGCAGAGACGGCACAATGCAATGTGCAGATTCAACCTTTCGTTCTGAGCTGCCTCTCCCATAAAGCAGAATGAAGCAGCCACCGCTAGCAGCAGATGCCAAGGGGGGAGGTGTTTGGGGAATCACATTGGTCAGCTTCCTCATAAAGTCTAAGCTAGTTTGTTATCCTCATGGAGGTCACTGTTTCCCCACCAATATTGGAAAAGGTGTCGAAGGCCTGTTCAGCTTAGGAAACTTTTATAAGGGATTGGTTTAATGGTTTAACTTCCAGTTTGCCAGTAAAATGGAATTACCGTATCACAAAAGGCTGCTGGTCTAAAAAGTGTGTCACTTTGTTCCACATTCCTTCCCATATGTTCATACAAAGGCCTTAAATTTACAAAAGCAAACAAATTGAAATAAAAATGTTATAAAATGTTTCACAGGTGGTACAGCATTCCAGTAAAACTTGCCAAGATGAATAAAAACAAAAGCATGGGTAATAAATGTTGGAAATGTAAGAGAAAGGAAGGGTCTTTTTTCCACATGTGGTGGACCTGTCATCACGCCCATGCATATTGGACAGCCATTAAAGAAATAATCCAAATAATTTTACAACAGAACATGCTGTTCTCACCAGAAATATATTTGTTGGGACCGGTAAAGGGTATTATTAACAAGGAAAATATTGTTTTCTTTCAAAACGCTGTAAGAGATGCTCAAATTAGTCTATGCCAGACGCTGGAAAGAAATTATTATTCCATCCGTAAACTAATGGTTGACCAAACTGCTAAATTTTGCAGAATTTGATAAACTATCTTCTTAGAAATGATGGTTGCTTACCTGTAACCATGTTTCTTCAAGTGGTGATCTGTGAAATTAGCATATGTGATAGTTGATGCACCTGTGCAGCAATCACTGGAAACCTCTGAAAAGCTGACAAGGCTTGTGGCTGCAGCCCCGCCCCTCTTCCCCATGAGGCATATATGCTGTAGGAGGGACTGTAAGTCTAGTTCCCTGCCTCTGTGCAGTGGCCCGAGGCTGGAGGCATGATCAGTGGGGAGGAAGGGCAGGGATGTGCTAATTTCTCAGATCACCACTTGAAGAAACATGGTTACAGGTAAGCAACCATCATTTCCCCTTCGTGGTGTCAGGTGAAATAAGCACATGTGATAGACTAGCAAGCCACAAACCTTGGATGGTGGGCGTCATGCCACTGCTGAGAAGAGAACCACTCTGCCAAACAAAGCGTGCCTCCTTGACTGGACATCCATCTTATAATGGGTGGAAAACGTCAATGGAGTGGTCCAGATTGCCACCCGACAGATGTCGTCCAATGGAACTCCATGAAGGTAAGCTGCCGATGTAGCGACTGCTCTCATGGAGTGGCCCCTCAGATGTACTGGCGGATCCTTGCCCGCTAACTGATAGGCAAGTCTGATGGTGGAGACCACCCAAGCCGAGAAGCGTTTGGGTGGGGGGGGGGCACAGGCAGACCTTTAGTGAAGTTCTTCATCCTGTGAAGGTAGAAGGAGAGTGCTCTGTGGATGTCGAGAAGATTAAGCGCCCACTCAAGCTCTGTTTGTGGAGCTTGAAAGAATGCTGGAAGCACAATGTCTTGAGCCAAATGATACGCCGAAGCGACCTTAGGGAGGAAGGCGATGTTGGTTCTGAGAACTACCTTGTCCCTGTGAAACTGGAGGTAAGGCTCATCAACACGTAGTGTACAAAACTATCTGGATCTGCGAGCTGAAGTGATTGCCGCCAAGAGAGCAACTTTCCAGGAAAGATGAGAAAAGTCGGCCATAGCCATGGGCTAAAAGGGTGCCTTCATCAGTGCTGATAAGACATGTTCAAGCTGACAAGAGGCAGATTGGGGGGGGGGGGGGGAGACTGGTGGCCGGAGGTTCCTGTACCCTCTAAGGAAGAGTTGGACAAGAGGGTCCTGAAACCAGGATGAGCCACCTTCCCTGCAACGATATGCTGAGAGTGCAGCAAGATAGCACTTGATAGAAGAAAGCACCAGGCCCTCGTCTGCCAAAGTCGCAAGGAACCGAAGGAGTGAAATAGGGGCCTGCAAAGGGTACACACCATGTTGCCGTGTTAATGCCACAAAACGCTTCCACTTACCCTCGTACGAGCCCTGTGTCGATGGCCGGTGTGCAGCATTAAGGATGGCTGTTACTGCTTCAGGTAGCGGTGCAGCCTGACCTGCCATGCAGCACCACTGGATCATGAGCAAGTCCGGCCGACTGCTCAGTGACAGATGATCACTTGCAGCCATGGTCTTGAGAAGGGAGAACCAGGGTTGTCTTGGACACCAAGGTGTTATTTATTTATTTATTTATTTATTTATTTATTATTCATTTTTATATTCCGCTCCTCCCTGCAGGCTCGGGGCAGATCACAGTGGTAATAAAACATACAATAAAAACATACAATAAAATTCAATAAAACACAATTACATAGTCAATCAGGATGGCGTCAGCTCTGTCCGCATTTGGCAACCACTCTGATGAGGAGAAGTATTGGTGGAATAACATACAACAGAGGGCTGTGCGTCGTGATTGTTTTATGTATTGTGTAAACTGCCCCGAGCCTGCTGGAAGGAGCGGTCTATAAGATCGAATAATAAATAAATAAATTAATAAATTAATTGTAGAGGAATGCATCCCCCAGACAACCCTGTTGCGTGTCTTGTGGCATCCTGGCACAGTAGTGTTTGAATTTGCATTGGGTGGTGCTGCAAACAGGTTGATGCTCGGCCGTCCCCACCTTCAAAAGAGGAGGTGGGTCTCTTGAGAGTGGGCCCAGTCCTGCTGAGGGGGTCTGCCACTGTGTTGTCTTGTCTGGGCAGATGTAACGCCACAAGATGGATTTTCCTGGGAATGCACCATTGCCAGATGTCAAGAGCCAACTGGAGCAAAGAGCGGGACGATGTCCCTCCTTGTTTGTTGATATACTAAACGGCTGTTGTGTTGTCTATGCGAATCTGGACCACACGGCCCTGCATGGAGCGCGTGAACGCTTGGAGCGCCTTCTGGATGGCAGTCAGCTCCAACACATTGATATGGAGCTTGGTCTTGGCCGATGTCCACAGACCTTGTACTGAGAGGGTGCCAGAGTGGGCTCCCCAGCCTTGAAGAGAGGCGTTGGTGGTGACAACTGCTGATGGCCCTGGAGGGCGAAATGGCATGCCTACACAGACATTGTTGTGAAGAGTCCACCAATGCAGTGGCTGTGGTGGAGCAAGTCAAACACCAAAACACAAAAAGAGGGGGTATAGGCTAAGCTAGCACACAACGGAAAGGAAAGGACTTGTCACTAAGAACCAGAGGTGTGTCCACAAGAACAAAATACCTTGAATGATTGTAGGTCTACACAATAATATATTCAGGTCAGTACAAAGATTTTGAGGTCTACACAATGTTAAGGTCAGCACAAAGATATTATGGTCAACACAATAATAAACTCACTGCGCCCCAGAGTGTCCAAATAGGAAGTTCGGTCTGCACAGGTTAATTTTATACACAAGCTCCACACAATAGGAACCGCCAGAGCGTGTGCCAAAGCGTAACCAATACAGGCGTGTATGCCAAGGTAAGCAGTCCTGATTTATACCGGGAACTGGCCTGAATGGGGCTGCAATCCCATGTGGGACGTCGAAGTAAAAGCAAAGTTCCGTCCGATAATAGCCCAATCAGGAAACTCCTTGGATGCTCCCCAGAGCGTGATGGAGGAGCTGGATGGGCGGAGTTCCGCTGAGGACGTCCAAGCCTTAGCGGAACGTCACTGTGCAACCGAAAAGAGACTCCGTGCGGAAACCCGCACCACTGGGTAAATTGTAATCCAAAGCCCGGAAGGGCAGCGCATGAGCAAAAGTGCCGGACTTAGTGGTCAACATAAGGCAAAATGGTAAGCTGCAGAGAGGGAACCAACCCGGTAAAGGCCAGTGCCGTGCCGACGGCTTGAAGAGGGGTTTCTGGCGCTAAATGCGGCCATTTTCATGCCACAAGGGCACTTCTTCAGGGCACGTAGCAGCTAGGAGAATATATAAACATCACAATGAAGTTTCAAACTTGGGTCCCTTAGGAAAAGCCCATACAAAAGGAATTAAAGACATAATACATACCAGAACATCAGTAACAATAGCATCACAGAAGGTAAATCCATTGGCTTGTTACAGCAAGAAAAGTTCAACTAGAAAATGTTGAACTTACCATTTTGCCACACACCTCCGGTTCTTAGTAACAAGTCCTTTCCTTTCAGTTGGGAGCAAGTCAAACACCCTGATGAACCATGCCTACATCGGTCAAAAGTGCAGCTGGGCAAATGGTGTTACAGTAGTTGTAGAGGCCATATGCCTGTCACGTCACAAGCCCCACAAGCCTCTGCTTCCCATGAACAATACTGTGGCCATGATGGTTTTAAGATCCTTTCCAGGCCAGCTTGCCTTTCTCATGAGAACTTGGTACCATGCAGGCAGGGTGAAATCGTTCAAGGTTACCAAAGCTATCCTGGCCGATAAGCGGAGAGGCCCGGGCCGGAGAAGAGCCTGACTCCCCGTTGCAGCTGGGGAACCTAATTGGGTTTACATTCTTGAGGAGCTGAGGTAGCTTAAACAACAGCTACCATTCATCATGCCCACTTTGACACTCGACGCAAAGTTGCGTGGCTAGATCAAAGGGTTTGGACAGCATATCCGTGTGGAGTTGGCCCGGAGCCTTATCTCGTGCCAACGACGCTTCCAGGACTATGGATCTCTGAAAGAGGCCGCTGGGCCTACTAAGGACACCGCCTGCCTGTATTGGATCTGGCCCGCTTGGGCAAAAAGCCTTGCACTATTGCTACGTTCCTGTTTGTTCCTGAAAGACTTTCTTTTGCTTTTGAAACCAGCTTGATTCCTGATTGCCTCCGGCTGAATCCTGATTGATACGGGACTATTTACTCATTGCTTTGCTCCTGAGATTTGCTGCTATTGAAAGCACTATAGAATTGCTTTCAACATCTTTTCTATACTTATATTCTAAATAAACCTGTTGTACCTCAGCTGACTGTGTGGTTTATCAAGGGAGGTCTTGACCAAGGGCCTAGAGGGCGACAATGCCCCAGTGTCGACTGAATGTGTTTGGCCGGCACATAGAAAGAGTGACAGATGTGCTGCACAGCTGCTCGGAGGTTGCAAAACCACTCTTCCAGAAGATACGCCTTGTGCTCGATGGAGTTGAGACGCGCAGCGATGAAGCAAATATCTTGCTTCAGTTCAAGATGGGACTTCTGTACATTGACCACGAGGTCGAGATTCTGCAGTAAAAAGAGTACGAAGTCCAGATGTTGCAAGAGTTGTGAGCGAGAGGCCCCAACGACCAACCAATCATCAATGTAAGGAAACACCATGATCCCTTGCACCCGTAAGTGAGCTGCCACCATTGCCATGACCTTGGTAAAGACCCGAGGTGCAGTACAGATCATGAAGGGGAGAACTCTGAAAGAATATGCCTTGTCACCTATTTTGAAGGACAAACACTTGTGGTGGCATGGCATGATGACTATGTGGAAGTAGGCATTCTTCAGCTGCAGCGGTTCTTAGACGACACAGCTGGACTTGATCCCTTCCACTCCGGCTTCCGTATTGGGCATGGGATGGAGACCGTGCTTGTCGCCATTACAGACCAACTTCGCCGCCAGCTGGACCAGGGCGGATCAGCTCTGCTTGTTTTGTTAGATCTAACAGCAGCGTTTGATACAGTAGATCATGCCTTGTTGACCCACCGTTTAGCCGTGACTGGGGTTAGGGGGACTGCCCTTAAATGGGTGGCCTCCTTCCTCCAAGATCGGGGACAACACGTGGAGGGGGGTGAGGAGGTCTCCGAGAGGCTCCCATTAAGCTGTGGGGTCCCCCAGGGGGCCATCCTCTCCCCCTTATTATTCAACATTTACATGCGCCCCCTGGCCCAGCTGGGGGCGCATGTCTGGAGTGTTATCAGTACGCTGATGACACCCAGCTTTTGCTGAGAATGGACGGCAGGCTGGACACTGTACCCGATTGTTTCCATCTATGCCTCGAAGCCATGACTGGTTGGCTGCGTGCCAGCTGGCTGAAGGTGAACCCATCGAAGACAGAGATCTTGTGGCCTGGTCGCCCTGGGCTGGATGAGTGCCGGTTGCCTACCCTGGATGGCGAGCAACTTAGCCCGTCATCCCTTGTTAAGAGCTTGGGTGTCCAATTGGACCCTTTGCTGTCCATGGAGACTCAGGTCTCCATGGTCAGCAAAACGTCGTTTTACCATCTACGACAGGCTAGGCGACTGGCGCCCTACCTGTCCGGGGACGATCTGGCCACGGTGATCCAAGCGACGGTCACCTCGAGACTGGACTACTGTAACGCCCTCTACGTTGGCCTCCCGTTGTCGACAATTCGGAAACTCAAGCTGGTGCAGAATGCCGCTGCTCGCTTGCTGGTGGGAGCACTAGTGAGGGAGCACATCACTCCCATCCTCCGGCAACTGCACTAGCTTCCTATCGAGTACCGAATTACCTTCAAGGTGTTGGTGTTAACCTTTAAGGCCTTACACGGTCTAGGGCCTACGTACCTGAGGGACCGCCTTACCCTGTATGTTCCCCCGAGATCACTACGTTCAGAAGAACAGAATCTGTTACTCGTTCCATCAATCCGCTCCTGCCATCTGTCCACAACCAGGCAGAGAGCCTTCTCTGTGGCAGCCCCGGCGCTGTGGAACTCCCTTCCAGACAGCACCCGAGCGATCCCAGAGCTTGCCTCTTTTCGAAGGGCTTGCAAGACTGCCCTCTTCAGACTGGCCTTTAATTAGACTGGTTTGTTCTGGTGTGTTCTGTACCTTGAGTCCTAAGGAATTTGTAACTCCTCTGAATTTTACTTCTGTAACGGTTTTATATTTTTATGTTTTAATTGTATGGCTGCTTGGCTTTGTTACATGCAGCATGTTTTTACTGTCTGTTGTGACCCGCCCCAAGCCTGCAGGAAGGAGTGAAATATAAGATTGAATAAATAAATAAATAAATCTATTGTGGTGAACCACGCCCCACAAGGAAGAAGTGGCAAGATGGTCTGGAGAGTCACCATGCGAAACTTGCACGGTCGAATGTACTGGTTAAGACCACGCAAATCCAAAATAGGCCTTTGGCCTCCATCCTTCTTAGGGACTAAGAAATAAGTGGGGGGGGGGGGGAAGCAGAGGAATATTGAGAGGGGTGAAGCGGCACAAACGCCCCTTTCTGGAGGACGGTGCAAACCTCATCCAAAAGGGCATCAGAAGGCGGTCTTGTCCTGACAATCCCGAGGCGTGGAGGACTTTCAAACTCAATAGAGTAGCTGTGGCGAACCACGTCAAGCACCCACCTATCGGTGGTGATAGATTTCCATGCCTCGTAGAAGCCGGCCAAACACGTGCCAAAACGCACAAGTGGTGTTGCCTGAGTAGAAGGTTGAAGACACCCTGTGAGGAAGTGAAGGGGATGGAGAAGGGGGAGGGGAGATGTCACTAAAAGCGACACTTGGCTTGAAGCTTCCTCTTACCCTGCTGACACGTTGAAGACTATGTCTGCTGCTTCGGGGAGTGCAGAGTTCTTGGTTGGGTGGAAGTGTGTAAGGAAGATGGGTAAGATCTTCTAGAATAGGATGAAGACTGCTGGCGTCTAGACCAAGAACAGTAAGAGGGCTGCATGAAGCCATACTTGTTGGCAGTCTGCCTCACTTCTTAAGACTCCTTTAAGTTAGTGTCTGCCCCAGGATTGAATAATCATTCATCATGAGCACGCATATCCTCTGCCAACATCCTGCCTTCCTCAGAGAGTGCTGAGGTGCGCAGCCACGCATGTCTTCGAATTGATGTGGCAAGGGAAAACAGCTTTCCTGCCATGTCAGCAGTGTGTTGAGCCATGTCCTTGTGAGCACGTGTGAGCACAAGAGCTTCACGATGGTAAGCTTTGGCTATGCTCTGCTGAGGGGACGGAAGCAGATCCAGGTATGGCCCGATCTTGTTCCACAAAAAAAGCATTGTAGGAGGACATGTATGCCCCATAATGTACCATATGAGCTGTCAGAATGGCATTGGCATGGGCCTTCTTCCCCATTGCGTCCAGCTTCTTGCTCTCTTTATCTGGAGGAGTGGACTGAGTCTTATATGAACGCTTGCACTTAGCCACGTTCACCACCACAGTGTTAGGCTTGGGCGGCCGTGCTACCCAATCTGCAGATCATGCAGTAGCGTGCGTCCCATCTCCTAGAAACCGCTGGCACCACTGACGGGCCTGGTCAGGGTTCTTAATAAGCTGGAGCAAGTATGGAAGAGCTGGTAAGGTTGTAGAAGCCAATGGCTGCTGAACCTGCTCATCAGGAGGAAACATAGGATCCTCTACTGCAGGGGTGCTCACACTTTTTCAGCATGCGAGCTACTTGTAAAACAACCAAGTCAAAATGATCTACCTACCCACTACCCAGAGAGCCATAAAAACAAAATATTTGGAAATTTATTTCAGTGAGAGCCATATAATATATTTTAAGACTGAATTCAACTAAAGGTGAGTATAATAACCCCCTGAATTTATTCATAATAATAATGATAATATTAATTCAGCCTCTGCTACTACTACTACTACTAATAATAATAGTAACAACAACAACAATAGGTTCCTAGAGTAGAAGGAGACCTCCAAGGGCCATCCAGTCTAACCTCCTTCTGCACCTGGGCGGCGTCGGGAGCCTGCGGGGCGGGACTGAACCTTCATCCCGCCCTGCCTGCGATCTACCAGGACGCCCTATGCGATCTACCAGGACGCCCTATGCGATCTACCAGTAGATCGTGATCTACCTAATGAACACCCCTGCTCTACTGGGTCCTGCCCCTTCTTTGTGGAAAGATTAAAAGCCTCTGGCATACAAATCATCAAAGCTGAAAACAGAAGTGTCCTCTGATGGTGGTGCTGGGGAGGTGTCTACAGGCTCTGGAGCCTTAGGCACATCCATGGAGGACCCTGACTCCAAGGCAGAACAAGGCTCGTCTGGAGGGTCTTTCAGTGGGGTCACAGTGCGCTTTGGCACTGCCTGCTTCATAAGTATTTATTTATTTATTTATTTATTAACTTCGATTTAGTATACCGCTCACTCCGGAGCTCAGAGCGGTTTACAGAAGAAGCATAAACACCGTGAGTAATAAAACAGATTAAACAGTTAAAACACATTAAACATCAAAGCAGTTAAAACATATTAAAAACACTAGCCCTCAGCGAAGGCTGGGGGGACGAGATAAGAATCTGGGGGGAGGGATAGGCGGCCTGGCACACAGTGTGGTTGAGTTAAGGGCCAAACACCTTCCTAAAGAGCCAAGTCTTCAAGGCCTTGCGGAAGGGCAGAAGAGCGCGGATGGCGCGGATCTCCTCCGGGAGGCCGTTCCAGAGACTTGGGGCAGCTACAGAGAATGCCCTCCGCCGTGTAGTGGCCAGTCTGCAGGTTCCAAGGGAAGGCACCTCAAGGAGGTTAAGCTCCTCAGAGCGCAGTGATCTCGCGGGCACATAAGGGGTAAGTCGCTCCCTCAGGTACACTGGCCCCAAACCATAGATGGCCTTAAACGTGAGAACTAACACCTTGAAGAGGACCCGGAATTCAATCGGAAGCCAGTGCAGCTCGCGCAGGAGTGGGGTCGCGTGGTCAGATCTTGCAGCACCCAGGAGGAGGCGGGCTGCGGCGTGCTGCACTAGCTTAAGCTTCCGGATCATCGACAAGGGAAGGCCAATGTAGAGCGCATTACAGTAATCGAGCCTCGAGATGACCGTGGCTTGGATCACCGTAGCAAGGTCGCGTTGGGAGAGGTAGGGAGCCAGGCGCTTAGCCAACCGTAGGTGGTAGAATGCTGTCCTGCAGGTGCAGCCAATCTGCTCCTCCATGGACAGGTGGGCGTCAGCCGGACCCCCAGACTTTTACCGATGGCTGAGGGCAGAGGGCCACACCATCGAAAGTTGGCAACTGGGTCACTACCCCCGGGCGGCCCAGCCACAAGATCTCCGTCTTCGCCGGGTTCACCTTCAACTTACTGGCTCGCAGCCATCCAGTAACGGCTTCAAGGCAAAGATGGAAATTATCGGGTACAGAGACTGCCCCGGGGTCCAACCTCAGAATGAGCTGGGTATCATCAGCGTACTGATGACACTCCAGCCCAAAACTCCGTACCAGTTGGGCGGGTGGTCGCATATAGATGTTAAATAACAGCGGGGAGAGGATAGCCCCCTGAGGCACCCCGCAACTCAGCGGGGAGTCTCCGGAGACCGCCCCTCCCCACTTCACTCTCTGCTGGCGGCGTTGGAGGAAGGAAGACAGCCAGTTGAGGGCTGTCCCCCTCACCCCCGCCACCGCCAGGCGGTGTATCAAAAGTTGGTAATCGACGGTATCAAACGCTGCCGCTTGGGCAGGAGCTTGTGGGAGTACTGCAGCCTTAAGCTGAGGCTCCTGAAGTGGAGGCAAGGCAGTATGCTCTCCCACCTGGAAAGTAGCACAAGCCATGCTGTTTATCCAGTTGATAACCCTATCACACTGGCAGCGTAGGGCTGGTGCTGATGTCAGCGTGGTGGAGAGCCACTGTATCCATATTGGTCTGGGCTACAACTGTGCCAAGAGCCTCAAGATGGCGAGCAGCTCCCAGATCCGGAGTGCCACGTGGTCCTTGAGAGCGAGGACTGGTAAGAGGGAGATCTGTGTGACCTGCGCTCTTCCCTTGGCAATGGGGCAGCTGGCAGCAAAAGAGCCTGCTTAGGGCTTACGCTGTGGCCCACATTGCCTGCCAGCAAGCCTGCCGCGTTACTCCGCCATCTTGAGCCAGCCCGCAGCTCGTCCAAGGGCTGCGGCGTCAGTTGTGGAGGGGAAAGCAAAGCCCTGCCTCCACTTCCGGCCGATATGTTGTTGTAGTTGTTTTTAAATTGTATAGCATGGAATTTTTGCTGTTATGCCGGTCTGAGTCCCTTGATAGAGGTGAGAAGGTCGGGGTACAAAAGTTATAAATAAATAAATAAACGTTGCGCCTGCCACAGTTGCTCTCGCAGAGTAGTCTGGGGCGGCGAGGAAGGCAGCACTGGCTGCACTGCTTGCTCCAAGCTAGGAGGCTGAGGCAACGGCAGGAGGAGCAACTGGCAAGGCAGTGAGGAATGGCGGTGATGGAGTTCCCAAGCTAGTGATGTAATAAAGGTGCCTATGCAGCCATGCCGGCAACACTACCAGAGAGGTGTCTACAGACAAAAGGCCCCTTGGCTTGGAAAGGGAGAAAGAGCAGCTCCCCATGGCCAGAATGAGAACTGACTACAGAAGCTGGAAATGAAAGGGGAAGCCTTCACCTTTGTTCTGTGTATTTGTATGTCATTGTTTCACTGTGTTAAAGGCACTGAGCGTTTGCCTATCTGTGTGTGTTGTAATCCACTCTGGGTGCCATTGGGGAAATAGAGCGGAATATAAATAAAGTGTTGTGATTATTATTATTATTATTATTATCTTCATATGTATGAATTCAATTAATCATTATTCAACTTGTCTTCTATTAGACAGCAAAACAATCGCAACCTCATCCAGCAACCCAGCCCAATGCTTTTGAAAACTCACAGTCTTCACTGGTCTGGAATGTCATTTCTTTGCTTTCCTTTCGCCCCTCGGGGTTCAAGAGGATGAGCTTGACATGGACATTTTTGTAAGGCAGGAGATCCTTGACGGTGTAGCAGTGGGCACCGCGCTCCACCTTCACACATTCCCGCAGCGTCTGGTTGTGGCTGGCGCTCACTACATAGCGATAGCAGAGGGTGACTGTGAACGTATGGCAACGGGTCAAGTTGTAGCCCAGAGGCTCCCATTGAAGTGACAGCTGCCTGGACTGGATCTCAGCAAAGGCAAGCCCTTGTGGGGCCCTCATGGGTTCTGCCACAGAACAGAAAGACAACAGAATGAATAATAAAAACAATGGCAGAAGAAATACAATTCACTCTGGAAACAAAATGCTGATGAATGAGAGCATGGTAAGGAGAACAACTGCCCTCCTCACTCACATTTTTAGCTCAACAAGCAGTAGAATAGGCATTACCTCTCTTTATGCAGTTAAATAATGTTAACTATTTGGAATATTTCATAAACATCGAAAGAGCACTAGCTGAAAACCAGGCATAGTAGGAGATTCCTTGCAAATCTCTGGCAGAAGACCTGGAGCAATCAAGTTACTCTCTTGGTTCCTTTTTTCTCCTCTAAAGATGAGAGCCTGATTAATATGTCTTTATTTTCTATTGACATATTCATAAAAAAATGGTGAAACAAATATGTATACATGTGTATATGCCTGAACTAATACAATACTTCCTAACAATGAGACCAACTTAGGCCCTCAAGGTGTTTTGGACTTCAACTCCCACCATTCCTAACAGCCTCAGGCTGAGGGGGGAAAGGAAAGAGAGTTGAAGTCCAAAACACCTGGATGGCCAAAGTTCACCCATGCCTTTTGGGACTTCCGTATATAATTCCGTTCTTCCTTACTATTGCATTGTTTTTCTCTTCTTCCTTCTGGCCTGATATTTATTTATTTATTTTATTTATTTATTTGTATTTGTTTGGCGCCCTTCCCAATGGCTCGGGGCGGCTCACAACATATTCATAAAACAACCAAATACATCAAGGTTAAAACCACAATTTAAAAAACAGATAAAAAGGAGCACATTAAAACAACAGTGACTACAGAGGATATACAAGATGGTAGTATGCAACAGAGGACTGCAATTCATCCAATCCCAAAAGCCTACTGAAACAACAGAGTCTTGCAGGCTTTCCTAAATGGGAGGATGTTCTGAATGGCATGTACGTCGGCGGGCAGTGAGTTCCAGAGTGTTGGTGCCACGATCGAAAAAGCCCGGCGACGAGTTGCAGTCAGACGAAATGTCTTTGGGCTGGGGACAACTAGGAGGTTATGTTCTTCTGAACGCAGAGATCTGGTGGGGCGATACGGGGTAAGGCGGTCCCGCAGGTACACTGGCCCCAGGCCATGTAAGGCCTTAAAAGTCAAGACTAACACTTTATTATTATTATTTATTTTATTTATTAAATTCGATTTGCTATACCGCTCTCTCTGGCGCCCAGAGCGGTTTACAGAAAGAGCAAGCACCTAAAATACATTAAAAATACAGTTAAAAATACATTAAAAACACATTAAAACAATTTAACCCCCCCAGTAAGAGGGTACGGCAGGCCAGCTGAGATATAGTGGCGTGCCAAGGCAGGAGCATGGACACAGTATGGCGGCTAATTGGCTAAGGGCCAAATGCCATTCTAAAAAGCCATGTTTTCAGCGCTCTACGGAACGGCAGAAGGGCCCGGATGGCCCGGATCTCCTCGGGGAGGCCGTTCCACATAATTGGAGCGGCTGTGTAGAATGCCCTCCGCCGCGTGGTGGCCAGTCTGCAGGCTCCAATAAGTTGAGCCCCTCAGAACGCAGTGATCTCCCAGGCACATAAGGGGTAAGTCGCTCCCTCAGGTACACTGGCCCCAAACCATACAAGGCCGTAAAAGTTAGAACTAGCACCTTGAAGATGACCCGGAATTCAATTGGAAGCCAGTGCAGCTCGCGCAAGAGTGGAGTCACGTGGTCAGATCTCAAGGCTCCTGAGAGCAGGCGGGCTGCAGCGTTCTGCACCAGCTTAAGTTTCCGGATCACCGACAAGGGAAGGCCAATGTAAAGCGCATTACAGTAGTCAAGCCTCGAGATGACCGTGGCTTGGATCACCGTGGCTAGGTAAGAGGCCAGACGTTTTGCCAGACGCAGATGAAAGAAAGCTGTCCTGCAGGTGCAGCCAATCTGCTCCTCCATGGACAGCTGGGCGTCCAGCCGGACCCCCAAACTTTGAAGGTGATCCGGCATTCTACGGGTAGCCAGTGCAGTTCGCGCAGAATTGGCGCAAAGGAATGCCAATGTACAGAGCGTAACAGTAGTCTAGCCTCGAGATGACCATAGCTTGGACCACTGTGGCCAGGTCACGACGGGACAAGTAGGGGGCCAGCTTCCTTGCCTGACGAAGGTGGAAAAACGCCACTCTGCTGACGGTGGAGACATGGGCTTCCATCGACAACAGAGGGTCCAGGGTTACCTCGAGGCTCTTTATGGATGACAACGGCTGTAATGCCACGCCATCCAGGGTCGTAAGCTGAACATCCCCACCGCCTGGGCGACCAAGCCACAGGATCTCCGTCTTAGCCGGATTCATCTTCAACCTACTGGCTCGCAGCCATCCAGTAACGGCCTCAAGGCAGTGATGAAAATTATCGGATACAGAGTCGGGCCGGCCATCCATCCTCAGGATGAGCTGGGTGTCATCAGCGTACTGATGACACCCAAGGCCAAAGCTACACACCAGCTGGGCAAGTGGTCGCATGTAGATGTTAAATAACAGAGGGGAGAGAATTGCCCACTGAGGGACCCCGCACTGAAGTGGAGAACCCTCGGAGACAACCTCGCCCCTCCTCACTCGCTGCAGCTGTTTCCGGAGGAAGGAAAACATCCAATTAAGGGCTGTCCCCCTCACCCCGGCAAGGAGGTGGGTCAATAGATCGTAATTGACAGTATCAAACACTGCTGTGAGGTCCAATAACACAAGCAGCGCTGATCCGCCTTGATCCAGCTGGCAGCACAGCTCATCCGAGATGGAGACCAGAACCGTCTCCGTCGCATGCCCAGAACGGAAGCCGAACTGGAAGGGGTCTAGCCAAGTTGCATCATCTAGAAAAGTTTATTTATAATTATAAATCCTTTATAAATTCCCTACATAGAACATAACAGGTTAAATTATGAAGCCTTGTATTCAAACTTTGCCTTCTTTCTTCTTTTTTTACATAGTTTAGAAACGGTTCCCAGTCCTTAATAAAGAACATCACATTGAGGAAAAGGGGGCAAACTTGTTGTCTGGCGTTCTGGACACAGAGCAATAGATTCAAATGACAGGAAAGGAAATTCCTTCTGAACATTAGGAAGAACTTCCTGATGCTAAGAACTGTTCAGCACGGATTATGCTGCCTCTGAGTGTGGCGGAGTCTTCTTCTTTGAAGGTTTTTAAGCATGGAGTAGGTGACCATCTGTTAGGAGCTTTGATTTTGTGTCCCTGCACAACAGGGGGTTGGACTGGATGGCCCTTCCCATTTCTTCCAGCTCCATGACTCCATAATTCCTCTTTGCTACAACTTGGAAACATTTCTTGCTTGTTTGTTTGTTTTCATGTCAGGATCGACTTGAGAAACTGCAAGTCGCTTCTGGTGTGAGAGAATTAGCAGTCTGCAAGGATGTTACCTGGGGGATTCCTGGATGTTTGATGTTTCACCATCCTTGTGGGTGGCTTCTCTCATGTCCCTGCATGGGGAGCTGGAGTTGACAGAGGGAGCTCAACCCACTCCCCCCAGATTCAAACAGCTGACCTGTCGGTCAGCAGTCCTGCCAGTACAACGGTTTAACCCATTGCGCCACTGAGGGCTTCTACTTGTTTTGAGTACAATTCCCAAAACTCCTCAGCTCTACACATGGTAAGGGCTTCCAATCGATGAAGAATTCTGAGAATTTTCACCCAAGAAAGTAATGTTTACTTCTTAACCTGAGGCATACAGGGCCCTGCAGTGGGATTTCAACCTTTCCCTGGTTCTGACAGGGAAAAGGTGCTGCGGGGTATTTCTAGACTCTGTATATATGTGTAAACAACTTTGGCTGCCTCAGTTAGCCACCCTTCTCATTTACGAGGAAAGAAAGAAAGAAGCAAAAGCAGACGCACAGGCAGCATCCCCGACCTCCAAAGAGTCAATTAGGGTGACCATGGAGCATGGGATATTGTCGCCACGGCGCTTGCTCTGTTCACATGGAGCAGCAAGGCAACATGTCATGTCAGGCAATCACCCATATTTATTTCCCATAAGGTTATGCCCATTCAGGCAGGAGACAGAGAGAGGCCCACATGCATGGACGGCCTCTATTTGTGCCTCTTCAAAACCCACAGCACTGTTGGTGACAGCTGACCACCAGGCAGGGCTTCCCAAGTCTCCATTTTTAACTTTAGCTTTAAACCCATCTTTAAACATCTTTTACTGTACCCTGACATTTTCCATTCTTGGGTCGAAAGTAAAGTAACTGCTTTGGGAGACAGGGATCTTAGGGCAATCGGACAATGTGGCCTTGACTCTAGTGGAGCTGATGGCAAAGAATCATTGTTTCAGTGCTGGTGCTCTTTCCATCTTCCTGAATGTTGATGCCAGACTTCCAAAGGTGTCCACAGAGCCAGGGTATTCTGGAAAGGATATTTGAAAACTTGGCATCCCAGAATGTTCTGCTTTCAAGAAACCTCCTACAAGTAAGAAACTGAAGACATTACTCGTTGGGACCAATAGCCTCTTCTTGTCTTTGCTGCATCCACAGCCATTTTGCTACTGTTGCCACACCATTGACTGTATTAGTGTAATGAGCAACAGACAACAGGTTGAGCAGAAGAAGATGGTGTATCCAACTCCATTCTTTTCTTTGCAAGTAAAATGAATGAATGAATGCATGCATGCATGCGTATATATATATATATATATATATATATATATATATATGAAAATGATAAATATAATGTTTAATTTTGCCCCTTTCTATAGAAGTTACCACATGCAAATTTATAGAAATTTGTGCCTCTTTTTTAGTAGTGTTAAGGGCAATTTCATTTGCAATCATAACATTTCAAGCCCTGCAATTAGATTGTGTTTCATAAGTGACTATTTCAATGGCTCAATTTGCAATCTAACAACCCAAACGTTGTTCCCTTCAAAGCTCTTAATGCATAAGCTTCACTCCCGTTTTTGTTGGGCACGAGGACTCACATTAGCTGGCTCAGAAGGACTGGATGAGCCTGGAAAGACAAAGCATTGGCTTGTACCTGCATTTGGGACAAGGAAAGATGAACAGAGGGCATGTGCTAGCAAGCCTTTTTGACAACCAAGTTCTATTTGGGGAATCCCAGCCAAGACAACAGAAAGCGTTTTGATCGTGCCTCCACCTAGGCGATCCAGTTCACGGTGTCCAGAATCATCTCTGTAAGGAGAGGATTTGCATCAATGGAGCCAAGTCCATGAAAGGATGAAGCGACAATACAGTGGAGGAAATGCTGCAGGAAACTATGACTGGAGAAAAGCCAGCCCACAGCAGAGCCAGGTACTTTATCTGATGCAGTTTGGGGCAGCTGAACACCCCAGACCCCTTGAAGCCTTTGTCATCGCGTGCAGCAAAGAGACTGACACAGCTACCTAAAGTGAGAGCATTTTTTGCTTAAAAGCCATCGGAATGTGTGGCCTGGGGAAAGAGAGAAGCATGCCTATCATAAGCAGCTCAAGAAATTATATTATTAACCACCACAGCACAAACTTCTCAGAGCTGTGTAGACTCACAGATACCAGCATGCATCACAACATTAATGTGTTTGAAGGCCTTGGACAAAATGATATGCATTTTCCCAATGCCACCAATGTGTTTTTCACCTAGGAGTTCATCATCATCATCATCAATTTATTTCTTATTAATCGCCCTCCATCAAGATGCTCCAGGCAATTTACACGTAAACAGTAAAACCAGATAAAACATACACGGGTCATGAAAATAAAAGTTAAAGTTACATATCAAATGCTTTACTGAACAGCCAGATCTTGAGAGCCTGGGTGAAAGGGCGCAGATCGCACATTGCTCTCATATACGGAGGCAATGAGTTCCACAGTGCTGGGGCAGAGATAGAAAAGGCCCTATGCCTCATATTCGTAAGACGTGCTTCTCTTGGGCCTGGAATGTAAAGCAGATTGCGTTGGGAGGGTCTAAGTGACCACTGATGGCCATAAGAGGAAAGGCAGTCTCTGAGATATATCAGACCCTGGCCATACAGGACCTTAAACATCAGGACCAGTGTCTTATAAAGACTCTGATATTCTGTTGGCAGCCAATGCAACTGAGTCAAGCCATTTAAGGGCCAGGCCGCGGACTCCAGACATGGCAAGACAGTGGATCAGCCCACAGTATCAAAGGCTGCTGTGAGATCGAGGAGTACTAGCAGCTCAGATCCCCCCCTGTCAAGCTGGCGGCGAAGGTCGTCAGCAGTGGCGACCAACACTGTCTCTGTCCCATGGCCAGGGCGGAAAGCCGGATTGAAAGGGATCCAGGGCAGCAGTGTTATCTATAAACTGTTGTAGTTGCCCAAATGCTGCCCGCTCAATCACCTTACCCAAGAAGGGAAGGTTAGATACTGGTCGATAGTTGGCAGGAGTTGCAGGGTCTAAGCTTGGTTTTTTCAACAGAGGGCGGACTACAGCTTCCTTTATTTATTTATTTATTTATTCGACTTCTTAGCCAAACTAAGCTCGGGGCAGCTTACAATCCAAGAGAAGCAAACAACAGTGATATTAAACACTAAAAACACGATAGCAATAAAACATTAAAATATTACGTTCAAACAATGGTATTAACTAAACTAACATATGTGACTAGACTGACTCAGCATTGAAGGCCTGCCGAAATAGCCAGGTCTTACAGGCTTTCCGGAAAGCCAGAAGATCGCGAAGTGACCTGACTTCCGGCAGCAAGGAATTCCGAAGCGTGGGGGCAATGATGGAAAATGCCCTTCTTCTTGTCGACGTAAGACTATAAGCTTTGGCACTCTCCCGAGATCCTGATCTTCAGATCTCAGTGATCTCATGGGACAGTATGGGGTAAGGTACACTGGCCCCAGACCATACAAGGCCTTGAAGGTCACAACCAGCACTTTGAAGGTGATCCGGAATTCAATAGGCAGCCAGTGCAGTTCCTGCAATACAGGTGTAATGCGGTGACCCACAGGGGTGCCTGCAGCGTTCTGCACTAGCTTACGTTTCCGGGTACTGATGACACTCAAGCCCAAAGCTGTGCACCAGCTGGGCAAGTGGTCGCTTGTAGATGTTCCAGTTGTTCACTAGCTCCTCGACAGAGACGCTGGCAGGCTCCAGATCCCTCAGAGCATTCAGGAACCTGGCGGGTTCCATAAGTCTCTTTGGCCGAACCGAAATCTGTTCGGCGCCTTTGCCGGGAGGGGGTGCCTGCTCTAACCGGATTCTCAGGGCACAGTGGTCCGACCATGGAACCTCAATTACAGAGGTTAGGGTCACTTGGATACCAGCACTGAAGACTAAGTCTAGGATATGTCCGGCCCGGTGTGTGGGCCCAGTGTTACAGAGTTAGAGTCCTAGTGTTGCCATGGTCGACACTAGGTCCACTGCTGCTGATGAAAGGGAGGCTGTGCTGGCATGGACATTGAAGTTCCCCAGAACAATGAGTCTGGGGAACCTCAATGCCCAGTCCGACACAGTCTCAAGCAGCAGGAGTAGACCTTCTGCTGGTGCGCTAGGCGTACGGTACACCAGAAGAAAAGCTACACTCTCCTGTGAATCCCACACCAACCCGGTGCTTTCGACACCCGAGGTGTTTACTGCTGGCACCACCCTGAGAGATAACAAGTCACGAGAGAGCATGGCAAACCCCCCCCCCCACCTCCCGTTCCTATTCTGGTGGGTGACAATGTAGCCTGGAGGTGTTAATTCATGTAGGAAGATCTCTTCTCCATTTTCTAGCCAGTTTTCCATAATACAATAAAGATCAGCCCTCAAATCCGAAAAAAAATTCATTTATGGTTGCTGTTTTATTCCTAATAGATCTTGCGTTCACCAGCACCAGGGAGGAAGGGGAGGAAACTGGAGGCCTGTCAACAGTGTGCCTTGGGATAGGCTGCAGGTCAGAGTGTGTCCGAGTCCTGATATGACTTTAGAGTGTCCGAGAAGACCCCTTGTTCAAAGGAGCTATTAATTATATTCCTTAGAGGGTCTTGCAGTCCTTCCAGGCAGTTCTTAATCAGCCAAGAGGGGCACAGATCGAGAGAACAGGTGGTTGGTTTAGCAGTAGTCAAGATCTTACTAACAGCTAATGGAGTGAACTGGTCAAAAATGGGCCCAGCAGATGGCAAAGGGATCAGATGGATGGAGAGAAAGCAGGGGGAAAGTGGAGAGAACCATCTTACCTTGTTCCCTACCGTCTTTCCCTGTTGTCCGACATGGCCAGCTATCCCAAGTCCTTTCCCTGTTTTTCCTTGTGTTTTAAACAAACAACAACAAAGGGTGTCACCGTTTGGTAAACCTCAAAAAAGTTTCCTTGTCTTTTACCTGCTTTTCCCCACTTTAATCTACTTTATTTATATCCCACTGTGTTCGACTCTGGCCATGGGGGAGGGGGGGGGTGTTGTCGCTCCATCTTTCTCTGCTAGGTGGGCAGATGCTGAGCCAACAGCTGGAAGCTGACCCCGAACTGGGCTTGAACTGTCAACCTTTCGATTGGCAGGATTTTCTGCAGCTAGCGGTTCAACCTGCTTTCTCAGGCTTGGAGTAGAACCTGACACCTGAAAATGGACTTCTGGCTCCGTTTCAATGCACTGCAGAAACGGAGTTCCATCAGAAATGCCTATATGTCATGTGATGGCCTCCATGGGGCTCCGTTTCTGAAGTGCACAGAAATGGAGCCAGAAGTTGGTCTGATAAAATCCCCAGTGGTAAAGGATGGTGTACGTTTTGACTGCCTTTTGGATGCAGCATGCTTCCTTCCATTTTGAGACGCTGCTAGAAAAATAATAATTTTGTGACGAGGTGAAAGATGAACAACTGAATGACAAGACAGAAGCAAACTGACCGATCCAGGAAAAAGAAGCAGCCACTGCAAAATTTGTATTAAAAGCCTAATGGAATTTCTAAGAAGGAAACCCCCACAAATGTAAAGTTTATGTCAATGATCGTAGTTTGGGAGCTGTCAGAACACCCACATGGAAATGAGCATCAGGAGTTGGGCAAAG
The DNA here is from genome assembly GCA_030556195.1 of Anolis apletophallus. Lineage (NCBI taxonomy): Eukaryota > Metazoa > Chordata > Lepidosauria > Squamata > Anolidae > Anolis > Anolis apletophallus. The sequence continues at coordinate 51,608,878 of JARBWK010000011.1, read as the reverse complement.
CATTTGCCTAAATTCAATGTAAAATTAAAATAATTCCTGGGACTAAAACATTCTTAGTCTCAGGACTTCCGCAACATAATGTGCAGAAAAGGGAAATAATAGGCACAGTGTTTACACCACAACAGCTGGGGTTGGAGGATGATCACTAGGAACAAGGAACACAAGGGCATGTAATGTCCTGATTCCTTAGAAATAATGCCTTATACATATGTCAATATGAGACACACGGGCTTCAAAAGAGACCGCTTCACTGAAACATTCCAGGAAGTAATGAGACTGTTTATACTTAGAACAGATAAGTTTGGGAAATTGAAACCTTTTTCTGAAAGGGCGAAGAGAATGGCTGATGAAGCAAGAACAATTCAAATGTTTTCCTTTTTCTTTACAGAGGGGAATTCTGCATGCAAAACCTTTCATAAGGCTAGTGCTGTTCTCATTGCTCAGTTCTGACAATGCCATTCATCGGCTGTCCCTGCTGTTGCGAACAAATCAAGTATGATCGGCATGAGAGTGAGACTTTCCTTTAAAACAATTGGTTAGACTGCCCTGAATCCTGACAGCAGCACAGAGTCAAGTCTATACTAAACATTGGGTAAATGAACAAAGACAGCATAATATGAGCGCCCCACATTCACATTTCTCTACAATCACATGGAAAATTCAAATAATAATAAACTTTATAATAGGCTTTCATTACTTTTTAGTAAGACACTGATGGCACTAATTTATGCACACTTGGCAGAAATCATATAAAAATAAACATGTCATATATACTTTTAGCTTCTATAATTCTAATTCTCTAATTCAGCTTGTCTATTAGGTTCTCTTTCCTTCACAAAACCACAAAACCACAGATCTATTCTATCTATTCTTTCATGTAAATAATAATGTAAATATACATTATTGGAGATAGCAGAGACCAAAACTGGGACTCTTGCGTGCAAAACCTGCTTAGTTATGGAACTATAGGCCATCAACCATGCTTATTACAGTGCATAAGTATTGCCACTATGCCTTGTAGGCATCTGAATAACCACCTGTTGACACAAAATACTAGAACAACTTTGGCAATTATCCAAAGGAACAGAGTGTTGCATTCATTAAGATCGATGCACAAACTCCTGCTGCATCTTGCTTTCTCTGTAAAGTCTCAGCCGCAGGCACTGAAAATGAAGCTGCAGCCCTGAACGCTCTCCTCCTTAAAATGCACCTCACTGGCAGCTATGCACATTAGTACTGACATGATTTGAGAAGTAAAGTAGAAGCGCAAAAGCAGAGTATCACACACAAGAATGCTAAAACACAATTCCAAAATTCTTCATGTTCTAGGGGACAGCAGCAAAAAGAACTGTAGCCTAGAAAGGCTACAGTGCTATAATTCTTCATGCTCTAGTTCCCGAGACAAGAGTGACTGCTTCCTTGCAAAACAAGGATAGGAACTTGTGGACCTCCAGATGTGGCTAGTTTCCATTTCCATCACCTCTAGCCAAGTTGGACATTTGGGTGGATTGATGGGAATATCAATCAGCATCAAAAAGCCACAGGTTCTGGTCTTCTGCCATGGAGTCCCTTCAGTGAAAGGTTGCCCTTCACTGTATCCCAATTGTTGTTGTTTATTCATTCCATTGCTTCCAACTCTTTGTGACCTCATGGACCAGCCCAGGCCAGAGCTCCCTGTTGGCCATCACCACCCCCAGCTCCTTCAGATTCAAGCCAGTCACTTCAAGGATACCATCCGTCCACCTTGCTCTTGGCCGGCCCCTCTTCCTTTTTCCTTCCATTTTCCCCAGTATCATAGAGTAAAGCTATTGGAAAATCACACCAGCTCCTACCTGCACATTTTGTCGTGCTGACGAGAGGAGGCCCCGCTTTGCCTGTGCCTCCTTCCCCTGGCCGTGTGAGCAGGACGCTGATTTCATATTCCGTGTCGGGATCCAGGTGCCATAACTTGTAAGTCTGCATATTGACAGCATGGACTTCTGACCACGGTCCAGAGGTCATGCGGTACTCGATTTCTTTCCTTACGATAGGGCCATCCCCAGTGATGGAGTTGGTGTTGAGCTGGATGATCAGGTATGTTGAGCCTGCTCTCAGTAGCTGTGGTGGGGCAATGGGTGTGGGGGGCTCTGTGAAAAATGGCAGACAAGCAGTGAGCTGGGTGGATTGTCTTATAACATGGCCATCAAAGTGCAGTTGGAGGGAAGGTTTGCACTGGCCTAAAAGGAAAGCCTACAGCTGTAGAAATATCCCGTTAGTAAATTGGCCCAAGACAATGTAATATAATAACTAGAGGAAGTCCCAGGTTCATGTATCCATTGGCCACTTCAATATGTGTGCATATATAAATCATTCCCCGTGCTTTTTCAGCATTGAAAACCAAATCAGAAGCTTCACAGGTTTCTGTGGTTTGCTGTCAGGAGTTTTTAATACTGGTGATCAAATTTTGTTCATTTTTATGGTCGCCAGCATTAAAAAAAAACACCAGAATCAAGACAGTAAATAAGGGACACCACTCAGAAACAGGAGAACTCCAAACAGCAAGCTATCAAGGGCCAGTGAACGCCTCCCAAAAGGGGATGCCTCCAGGTAACAGAGGCCAGGCTACCTCTATGCAGATACCCTCCTTGACTGACTTTGCAAACTTCATGGCTACTCAAATGCTAATTCAAGCTTGCCAATTGCAACATTTGTTGGAAAAAGCAACCTTCTACAAGCCTTCTACACTATTTATTTGTTTGTTATGTATATAAATCAGATGTCTTACTGTATTGCATATGTGTGTATTGGTATGCAGTTTTCCTTAACAATGAAAGTGACGATTTATTCAAGCAATGTTAATGGACTGAATTCACCTAATAAAAGGAAATTAATTGCAAATAATCTGAAAAAAGGGAATTATGATTTAATAATGCTACAAGAGACACATATTTCACAAAGACAGGTCTCATATTTAAATCAAAAACAATTAGGGAGAGTGTTTTATTCATCTGCATTACAGAAGAAAAGAGGAGTAGTAACATATGTTAAAGAATCAATAGAAGCATCATTGGCATTTAAAGACCAAGATGGAAGGATTCTTGGAGTTAAAATTAAAGTTAATCAACAAGAGATACTAATATGTAACATACATGCCCCTACAGGGGCAAAATCAAAATTTGTCAAACAATTAAGAAAATTCTTACTGGGGAAAAGTTATGATAATGTAATATTGGTGGGAGATTTTAATGGGGTGATGGACTGTGAACTGGATAAAACAAAAAAAGGAAGAAAGGGAATGATATAAAAGGAGGGAAATTACCAAGTAGCTTACTAAACCTTAAGAAAGAATTGGGCAACATTATCCAAAAGGAAACTCTTAAATTTGGAGGGATATGGTGTGAGGAGAGGGTGGCATGCATACCTGTGGTATGACAAAGTTAAAATAGAGAAGAACTTTACTAACCATTTCATCAGGGCAGCGTTAATCAGAATTTGGGGAAAATATAAAAGTAAATTTTACCAGAAAACACCACTGTGGTGTTTTTCATATTTGAGAGAATCTGATATAGAGATAACCTGGTTTCACTACGCACAGATAAAATATTATTTTAGGGCTGACCCCAAAAACGACTTTAACCAACTAGAAACAATGTGGGATATAGTAATGAAGCAAGATAAAAGACAAATAAAGCTATTATACAATAAACTACTGGAGTGGGACACCGAAACTGAACTAATAAAAGAAAATATTATGTGGACGCAAGACCTAGGCCATTCAATATTATTGAGTGAATGGGAAACAATTTGGAGGAAAAATATAAAATATTCAGGTTCAACCACTGTAGCTGAAAATTGGTTCAAGATCTTCTACCACTGGTATCTAACTCCACAAAAACTAGCTAAGTTTTATAAGAACCTAAACAATAAATGCTGGAAGTGCAAGCAGCAGACAGGAACATTCATGCACAGTTGGTGGACATGTCACAAAATCAAAAAATTCTGGAAGAACAGCCATGTGCACATACAGAAGATACTTGAGATTAACATTGAACTAAGACCAGAATATTATTTGTTAAATCTAATGGACGAAAGAATCGAGAAAAACAAGGATAAACTGTTTTACTATATGTCTGTGGCAGCCAGGATAGTCCTAGCAAGAAATTGGAAAAATGAGAACCCTCCAGAATTACTAGATTGGGCCATCAAACTAAACGAACTTATGGATTTGGACACCCTGAAAAGTACAGTAAATGATCTAAGTATAAAAAATAGAATAAACTGGCAGCCTGTAAGATCTTATATGAAAGAAATAAAGATCTAACAACTGAAGAGAGAAATTAATAAGAAATAAAGATGGATGGAATGAGAAAAGAGACTAAAGAATGAGACCTTCAAGCAAAGGACGAATCCCCTGCGGACCAGACTGGAAGACTATCTATAATACATACATACTCCTATTTCTTCTCTTCTATACCTTAACCTCTGCACCTTTTTTTCTTTCCTCTCTTTCTTCTTCTTTCCCATCTTTCTTTCTTTCTTATACTTTTTATTACTTTTCCCCTTCTTTATCTTGATCTATATGACTTTTATTATACAATGTAAAATAACTCAATAAAAATATATTTTTTTAAAAACTTCCTAAAATGTGTGGCTTGCAAAGTGTCAGATATCTCTGTTCCAAGCTGTGTGGCTCTGGAGAAATCATGCAGACAATCACAAGTGGAGTAGATATCAACGCGTTTATTATTCGGAATACAAGAGCTTCAACTACTGGCCTATATAGTACTAACTACAATGCCATAAATCACTCATTCAGGAAGCCTGGTGCCTTTACCATATCAAAGCCCTCCCATATCAAAGCTAGGTTCTCCACTCACCTTTGGGCAATTGAGTTTTATGGCTGGTCCATTTGTCCCGTATTTTCTTTTGGCCCAATGTCCAGCCACTTGGATACTTACCATTGATGTCACAAGATTATTTTGCCATGATGGATGTAACCAGCGACGCGCCCTGAAGAAGCGTCTTTTAAGACACGAAAACAGATAGATGAACCTTTGGCGCCCGAGACTACCGTTCGGCAAACGCCTTGGTTGTCCCCCAAGCTCATTTGAGCACTATTTTCATAGGACTCCTGTCGTTGCTACCCATTTGTTCACTTTCACTTTTCCGGTCCTTTCCGGCAGGCTCGCTCTACTGGAACGCGGAAGGCACCTCCGCGACAGCAGCTCGAGTTTGCCTTGCCGCTCTCGCCTTTGAGAACTTTCATTCAGACCCCGCGTTTCTCAGCAACTTTGGGGGGTTTTCCCCCCTACCTTAACACACTGAGTGATACATCCTGATTAACATCTATGGACCATTATTATTGCGGACCCTCGTGTGAGTAAGCCAATTTGGCTCTATGTAAACAAGGTTGCTTGATTCCATTTAGACTCTCTTTCTCATGTATTTCACTGAAACGCCTGTTTGTATTTCACTGAAACGCCTACGTCTGTTTTGTTCTAGATGCATGATACTGTTTATTGTTGTTTAATGAATTTATCAATAGTAATGATGTTTGCATTTTGATGTGTGATCCATTGATTTTTTTGACAAAAACAATCTAGCGAACCTGTACATGTATTGCAGTTCCCCTTTTTGTTGTGTTGGCCCAATGTCCCATGGCCATGTGGTTTGTGTCTATTGTATGGTATGAGCTAGAGATCATGACACAAAGTTTCTGTAGCCATGACAAAGAACAGGACTTTTGCAATGATTCAAATCTTCGCATATTTGCATCTTTTAAAAAAAATCCACCAAAGTTTCTGGCAGATGTCCTGTGGCAGCCATTCTGAGGGCTGCAAAATCCTGGGACAAAGCAGCAAGCATGGACGACGGAGGCAGAAATCCCAGGACCAACAGGTCTGTATCTGAACATCTTTTCAGGTCTCAAGTTTTTTTGCCCCTGACTAATGCATGTGATTTAGTGCTGTCTGGAAATGCTCTGAGAAACCCAATCACCTTGAGTGAATACTAGGAGATATATTATTTACCACTAAAGAGAAGGTTGACACAAGCAAGTTTTTAACTCATCTCAGGGAGATTCCATTTCTCAAAAGCTTATGGTGAATGCCATTTTCCAAAAGGTCATGATCTAAAAAGCCATGCCTTTCCAAAAGCATTCACACTTGCTTCAACAGACAAGGGTTCTCCTACCGTGGACATTATTCCACAGGTATATATACACTCTAGTTGCCTCAGTGCCAACAGATGCAGATGAAATGTCAGGAGATAATGCTGCTTGGATCATGGCCAGATAGGCCCGGAAACTCATAGCAACTCAGTGATTCTGGCCATGAAAGCCTTTGACAACACATAGTCCTAATGAACAATGATTCATACCTTTCACAATCAGTTCTGCAAAGTTGGAGACACCGGACCCCCTGCTGGACTGCGTGACACAGCGATAGAAATCCTGGTCTCCCTTGGAAACTTTCTCCAGCTGAAAGGTAGCCATGAATCTCCGATGGCTGATGTGTTTCACTGAAGCAGCGAGGACAGTCTCTCCATCCTGCCTCTGCTATTCAGAATTGGAATAAATAAACAGATACAGAAATAAATGGCCCCGACAAGGAAGGAGTTATTAGATTCTTCTCGTCTTTTGTGGGAGTACAATATCTTTGATACACAGTGCCTCTTGCCTTTCAATGTTTCCTTCTACAAGCCCAGTTCTGTATACAGCTGCACAGTAAAAAAAAACACATCTTCATCAAAGATTGAACTATTTTGTCATGGAAAAAAATGGGAGTTCAACAGGGCACACCAAAACTTCTTTGAAACGCAACTCTCGACTGAGCGTGCTGATGTGAGAATGCAACATAGTCGATTGGATTTAGTTATGTATTTAAACTTGGCTCTGTGCTTCCTAAATTGAAGACTTAGGCTTGGTAGTTTTGTAATATTTTAATGGCTAATACTTTAATGTATTTATAATTTCTTGTTGTTTTGCTTAATGTTAAACTGTTTTTACTGATTGTTTGTGTGTTGGCATCTAATGGTTGCCAGTTGTGAGCTGCCTTGAGTCCCCCTTCGGGGGTTGTGAAGGACGGGATACAAATGCTCAAAATAAATAAATAATTCTCAATGAGTTTATTATCAGGGAAGGATGAAAGGAGAAGACTATTAAGATAGCTTTTAATTGTAACTTAACATAATGCTTTTTGGACTACAAAACACAGGAGCCATTATCCAAAATCTTATGGTTTATTTGGCCATGCTGCTTCTCGCCTCCTCCTCCTCCTGTTATTATTATTATTATTATTATTAAGCCTGGGTGGCTATCTGTTGGGGGTACTTTGTGTAATTCCTGCATGATAGAAGGGGGTTGGACTGGATGGCCCCTGGGGTTACTCCCATTATTATTGTTGTTGTTATTATTACTTTACTGACACAAAAACACAGTATGTCACAGCAAATGAGATATATATGCTGGATTTCTTATCACAAAAGCACAAGTCGAACACTTCCCAAGTGCCTAGGACTGTATGATGTATTTTCAAATGATGCGCACAGATCCAAGTAACGTGGCGTTTTGTAGTTGACAGATCATGATTTTGTCAATGTTTATTGTTTCTAAATGTTGACTGAGGTCTTTTGGCAGGGCACCCAGTGTGCCAATGACACTGGGACCACCTTTACTGGTTTATGCCAGAGCCTTTGCAGTTTGATTTTGAGTTCTTGATAATGGCTGAGTTTTTCCTGTTGTTTTTCCTCAATGTGGCTGTCACCTGGTATGGCGACATCAATAATCCAAACCTTTTTCTTTTTCACAATTGTGATTATGATGATTAATATTATTTGATACACAACAATATTATTACACAGCAAACCAGATCACACTGTTAGCTTTTGTATTTGATCACACATCAGACACCTCCCAAGTACCTAGTACTGTGTGATGTATCGGCGAATAATGTGTGCAGATCCAAGTAGGGTGGTCTTTTGCAGCTGACAGATAGTGATCCTCGGGATGCAATTCTTTCCCCCTACTTTTTAACATCTACGTTCGACCGCTGGCCAGTCGGATAAGGAGTTTCGGGCTGGAGTGCTACCAGTACGCCAATGACACCCAGTTACTTCTGCGCCTGGAGCCTGGGGTCTCTGACAACTTCATCTTATTTCTGGAAGCGGTGACAAAATGGTTGCGCACTAGTAGGCTAAAAGTGAACCAGGCAAAGACTGAGATCCTGTGGCCGGGCCACCCGACAGGAGTAATGTACCCTCTGCCCTCTTTTGACGGTGAACCCCTATCTCCATCTACCTCCGTCAAGAGCCTGGGCATTGTTTTAGACTCATCCCTGTCAATTGAGACCCAGGTTGCCACTGTTAGCAAACAGGCCTTCTTTCATCTCTGCCAGGCAAAGCAGCTAGCACCATACCTCACAAGGGAGGCCTTGGCAACAGTCATCCATGCCACGGTGACATCTAGACTGGACTATTGCAATGCGCTATACACTGGCCTTCCTAGGTCTGTGACTCGGAAGATCTGCATTGACCAGAACGCGGCAGCTAGGCTGCTTACACTAACACCCTTGAAATGCCGTATAGCGCCAGCTCTTCAACAGTTGCTGCCAACAGAATATCGGAGTCTCTATAAGACACTGGTCCTGACTTTTAAGGCCCTGTATGGCCAGGGTCTGATATATCTCAGAGACTGCCTTTCCCCTTATGGCCATCAGACACCCCCCACCCCCCCAAAACAATCTGCTTTGCATTCCAGGCCCCAGAGAAGCACGTCTTACTAGTACGAGGCATAGGGCCTTTTCTATCTCTGCCCCAGCACTGTGGAACTCATTGCCTCCGTATATGAGAGCTATGCGCCCTTTTACCCAGGCTCTCAAGACCTGGTTTTTCAATAGAGCATTTTTTATAACAATTTTTATTGAGTTTTTTTTAAAGATCTTTGTATCTTTCAATAGAGCATTTGATATGTAAATTTCGACTTCTATTTTCACGATCCGTGTATGTTTTATTTTGTTTTACTGTTTCTGTGTAAATCGCCTGGGGCATCTCGATGGAGGGCGATTAATAAGAAATATAATGATGATGATGATGATGATGATGATGATTTTGTCAGTGCCAATTGTTTTTAAATGCAGGCAATGGACATTAGGCACTGCACCCAATGTGCTGATCACCACTGGGATCACCTTGACTGGCTTGTGCCAGAGTCTTTGCAGTTCTATTGTGCTTTTACTGCATGACAGAAGGGAGTTGAACTGGATGGCCCCTGAGATTGCTCCTATTATTATTATTAAGTTTGTGTTGCTTAAAATTGTTCTTCATTTTAAATTTTGTTTTTGTGGCAAGAAGACTCAAAGCTGCTAACTTTTTGAAACCTAAAATATACAAATATTAAAACAGTATTAAACATCATTAGTATTAAAAACAATTTGGATTAAATCCATAAAAACATTTTTTAAAGAAACACAGCAATGGGAAGGCCCATTACCTAGTACAGGCATGGGCAAACTTCGACCCTTCAGGTGTTTTGGACTTCAACTCCCATAATTCTGGCTGTTAGGAATTGTGGGGGTTGATGTCCAAAACACCTGGAGGGCCAAAGTTTGCCCATGCCTGACCTTGCATCTATTCCCAGCTTATAAGCTTCTAGATATTTTTACCGTATTTACTATTGTGCCACTGAATCTAATGCGCAGTTCAAATTTCAAAACCCTGAAACCCAAAAAAGTATTTGCCACATTATACTAATTTAATGCATCCACTAATTTTGGGAAGGTAATTTAGTCAAAAACAATGAGCATTAGAATCAACTAAATACGGTGATTATTTCCAGAAACAAATGGTATGCCAAAAGGACACAGGGGAATAGAGAGTCCATAATGCAGCAGAAACCACCTGGGCAGAGAAATAGGAATGCCCATGTTCAGGAGTCCTGGCGGCTGGCTGCCCCATGCAACACCTACCTGCATGAGGAACTTCTCTGCTTCAGAAGCTTTGCCAGCAGCAACGCAGTGAAAGGAGGCATTCTGCCCAGCATTCACCTCCACATCAGCCAGGCGGGAAAAATGAGGAGCTTTGGCTACCAGAATACGAAGTAAAGGAAAATTTTAAAAACACATTTATATATACTGCATATATTGTGTAAATGTTAATTTACCCAAAGTGCGGGAGAGATAGGATTAAGAGCTACAAAGCATGTGTTTAAATGGTGTGCTTAAAACACGATTCAGCTTTTTAAAAGCACACTTTTGCATGACTGTAGATCCCTGCAATCATGCAAAACAGTGCTTTCCTTCCCTCCCCCAGTGTGGACTGTTCCAGCGCAGGCCCGTAGCCGGAGGTGTGTGTTAAGGGTTCAACACCCCCCCCCCCCCGGGAAATGTGTCAGGTTAAAAAAAAACCCGGGTTTACTCATGAATTTCAACAGAGGATGGATGGCCATTTGTCAGGGGTGCTTTGAATGCGATTTTTCTGCTTCTTGGCAGGGGGTTGGACTAGATGGCCCACAAGGTCTCTTCCAATTCTATGATTCTATTTATTTATTTATTTGTTAATTATTCGGTCTTGTATGCTGCCACTCCCCGAGGGCTCGGAGCGGCTCACAGTCCACATAAAAGAACATAAAACAGAGATAAAACATCAATTTAAGCTACATCAGTTTCGAATTTCAACAATCAAATGCCAACCGAAATAGATAAGTTTTGCACGCCCTGCGGAAAGATGGCAAATCTCACAAGGCACGAACTTCAATTGGCAAGGAATTCCAAATGGATGGAGCCACAACAGAGAAGGCTCTGCGCCGAGTAGATGTTAAACGGATGGCTTTAAAACTAGGCACTACGAGTAGGTTCAGGTCTTCAGAACGAAGTGATCTCTGGGGTTGGTAGGGGGTGAGACGGTCCATCAGATACATCAGCCCCAGACCATACAAGGCCTTGAAAGTTAACATTATCACCTTGAAAGTGATCCGGTGCTCGACCGGAAGCCAATGAAGCTGCTGGGGGATAGGAGTTATGTGACATCTCACTGGTACCCCAGTGAGAAGTCGCACAGCGGCATTCTGGACGAGCTTAAGTTTCCGGATCACAGACAAGGGCAGGCCAATGTAAAGGACATTACAGTAGTCTAGTCTCGAGATGACCATGGCTTGGATAACCGTGGCTAAGTCGTCTCTAGACAGATAGGGGGCCTAGCTTGCTGCAGATGGAAAAAGGCGGTTTTGCTAACAGTAGAGACCTGAGACTCCATTGTCAGCAAAGGGTCTAAGACATCCCCTAGGCTCTTTACTGAAGGTGACGGGCATAGTGCCTCACCATCCAGGGTAGGCAGCTGGATCCCCCACTATCGACCCAGCCACAGTATCTCTGTCTTTGTTGGATTCACCCTCAATCTGCTGGCACGCAGCCATCCAGTAACGGCTTCAAGGCACTGGTGGAAATTTGTGGGTACGGAGTCCAATCGACCTTCCATCTTCAGAACAAGCTGGGTGTCATCAGCGTACTGATAACATTCCAGCCCGAAACTTCGAACCAGTCAAGCAAGTGGTCGCATGTAGATGTTAAATAACAAAGGGGAGAGTATAGCCCCTTGAGGGACCCCACAAATTAGAAGGGCCCTCTCGGAAACCAAACCTCCCCTTTCCACTCGCTGTCCCCAGTTTTGCAGAAAGGATAACAGCCATTTTAAGGCTGTCCCCCTGACTCCAGCAACGGCGAGGCGGTGGGCCAAAAGATTGTAATCGACTGTATCAAATGCTGCTGTGAGATCCAATAACACAAACAGTGCTGAACTGTCCTTGTCCAACTGGCATCGAAGCTGATCTGAGATGGTGGCCAAGATGGTCTCCGTCCCATGCCTTGAACGGAAGCCGGACAGGAAGGGATCTAATACGGTTGTGTCATCCAGGAACTGCTGCAGCTGCCCCGCTACTGCCCTCTCAATCACCTTGCCCAGGAACGAAAGATTCGTTGGAGGGAACCAATCGATCTAAATTTGGTTTTTTCAGCAACGGGGAGACCACTGCTTCTTTTAAACCCTCTGGAAAAACTCCTTGCTCAAGGGAGCTGTTTATTATCTTCAACAGAGGGTCACGTAGTCTCTCTAAGCAAGATTTCACTAGCCAAGAGGGACATGGATCGAGGGAGCAAGTGGCCGGTCTAGCTGCATCCAGCGGGGCGGACCGATCGAGGGTGGGCCCAGCAAGTGGCCACGGAGTCTCAAGTTCGCTAACTGTATCAATTGTGGCAGTGAGTTCTCGGCGGAGCTCCGAGATCTTGTCTGTAAAGTAACTCTGAAAAACCTCAGCTGTAAGGGCCTGATCATCATTATTTGGGACAGTAGGGAACGTTGTCAGGGAACAAATTATTTTAAACAATTTAACTGTGCGTGAGTTTGCAGACTCTATCGAGGAGGCATAATATAATTGTTTTGCCTCGATGATAGCATGCTCATAAGTTTCCATAAACACCTTATAAGCTGATCTCAATGCTTCATCACGGATCTCTCGCCACACGCCCTCTAGCCGTCTCTCCTCCCGTTTCAATAGCCAAAACTCCTCGGAAAACCAAGGAGATCGGTTTTGGTGGGGTTGGAGAGGGCGTCTAGGGGCGATCTCGTCGAGTGCATTAGATAACTTAGTGTTCCATGTATTAACTTGCACCTCGATCGAGTCGCTGACAGGCTCCAGATCCCTCAGTGCATTCAGGAACCTGTTGGGTTCCATAAGTCTCCTTGGGCGAACCCAAGTCGGTTTGGCGCCCTTGCAGGGAGGGTGGGTCTGCTCTAACCGGACTCTCAGGGCATGGTGATCCGACCATGGAACCTCGATGATAGAGGTTAGGGTCACTTGGATTCCGGTACTGAAAATCAGGTCCAGCGTGTGACCGGCCTGATGTGTGGGTCCGGTGTTGCAAAGTGAGAGTCCTAGAGTCTCCATGGAAGTCTGAGTCGGAATGGCCATTGAAGTCCCCCAGAACAATAAACCTCAAGGCCCACTCCGACACAGTCTCTAGCAGCTGGATAGGCTCTCAGCTGGTGCGCTAGGCGCACGGTACACCAACAGAAAGGCTATACTCTCTTTGGAATCCCACACAAGGCCAACACTTTCAATGCCAGAAGTGTTCAGACCAGGAATCACCCTGAGAGAGAATTTTTCTCGGGAGAGCATTGCACCCCCCCCCCTTCCTTCCTGTCCGCAGCTGGTGAGTAACCACAAATCCTGAAGATGTTAGTTCTTGTAATAGGACTTCATCACCCTCCTGCAACCAGGTTTCGATGATGCATACAAGGTCTGCTCCCTGGTCAGTGAGAAAATCTCTAACGGTTGCAGTCTTATTTCTAATAGACCTTGCGTTTATTAACACCGGAGTTGGAGGGGAGGAGGCTGGATGCCTGTCACAGGTGTATCTGGGGATAGGACACAGGTCAGAGTGGGGTCGAGTCTTCTGCCGACTCCATCTCCCTCTAGCATTCGGCCTGTGCCTACCATCATACTTCCCTCTCCCAGAGATCACTGAGATACCCCTCTCAGTGAAAGGTTCTCAGGTGTCATCTACTAGGTCCCTGGTGGTCAGCCTATCCCCTGAAAAGGGGGCAGGAAGGAGCCTAGTGGATACTGCTCCTGGAGAGGGCCATTAGGCCGCTGTGGAGCAGGTGTGAAAGCCATGTCGCCCAGCAGCCTCTTGTGATGCAATGGTGGTCCGGTTGGCCCAAAAAGCGGGCGTCCAGCAGGAGACTTGGGAAGAGTCAAGTCAGTCCTCATTGTGTTTAGCTTATTCTCCTCCACAGTCATTAAGTTTGAGTCATCTTTGGGGCGGTTAAAGCAGGTGCTGGGGCAGTGCCTCTCCACCAACTCCCAAAGCCCATCCCCCAAAAGGTTCTGGTCCTAAACCTTCTCCTTTTCCGACGAACGCTGTGCTTCTGAGCCTGTTGATCAACTCGACCAGGGCCAGCCTCGAGAACCGCACTTTGTTGCCTCCTTTGTCCTCCAGGGGTCACCAGAGCGTTTCAGGCTGGACGGATTGAATCCTCTCGGGTCATCCCCAGAAGTAGTGCATGTGGTTGGGAGCCATTTCCGCTTCCTGCCCACGCCACGTCTGCGCCTGCGCTTTGAGCTAGACTCCCTGGCTGATGATGGAGAAAACGTTGACACCGCGGCAACTTCACGGTCATCCGCCATCTTTCTTGATGGCTCCAGCACCTGCTTTTTGGCAGGGGACAAGTAACGTCGTCTACGATGAAGAGAAGGGGAGGCAGGGCCCCTTTCCAAAATCGTTGAGATATCCAGAGCCTCCAGTTCTTGTAGGAACGGGGCGTCGGACTCACCGCCATCAAAGACCAAGCCTCTCCGTTTGGACCACGGGCAGAAGCCCATGCGTCCCGGCTAAAAGGGCAGTCCTCACCAAACAGTCTGGGGACTTCATCCTACAAGGCTCGTCCTCTGTCTCCATGTGCGTCAAGCTTGGCATCCGCTCCAGCTGGTCCCTCTGGGCGAGGCGCACACCACACAATCCTCCACTTGGCTCTCCTCCAGGCAGCCCATGCTCGCCATATCACCTCTAGCGAGAGGATCAGCTCTCGGTAAGGTTTCCTGTCAGAGGGAAACTTCGGTTCTTCGGGGGGGGATCCACAGGGAAAGTCCCAGGACTGATCCCAGATTAGCTCATTGAGGTCCTCTGAGATTGAAATCGGGATGTTCTTGGGGCTCTCTCCATAGCTCTGATCCATAGATCGTGACAGAGGCATCAGATATTGTAGGCGACTCAAGAGCTCACCGAAGCACTCCATGCGCTGAGTAAGGTCTTTAAACTCCAGAAACAGTCTACAGTCTACTGTCCCCGCCATTTCTCAGTTTTTTGACATTGTCAAAGTTGTTTACATTTTCCCCCGGAGTGCATAGAGTCCTCTGTCCTAGAGGAAATTGTTCTGAGGACTCTGAACCGTCCTGAGATCGTGAGAGGCTCGATGAGGCCCCCCGTTCTACCGGGCTCAGTATGTGTAGTCCTGCCCTCACCTCGGAGACCGCTGTAAACTCAAAGGAAAGTATGTCTTCCATCATGAAAACCTGTCTAAGGCTAGTTGGTAACGTCTTCAACTGCTTGCAGGTTAAAGGAGTTGGTGAGAAACGCCTCAGTGGCAAAAGTGGCTCCTGCGGGCAGAGCACTCTCAAAGGGCTGCCAGCTATGCCTTCTAACTAAACCAAATAAGATTATGCACTTGTGTGCTCAAATATGTCTCAATCTTGCAACTAGAGGGTGCCCAATTATACATTCAAAAATCTAACATCATGATCATATCAATATATTTATAATGCAACACACAAACATGGTACATATCATGGTGACAACCTTGTGGATTAGTCCATTTATACAATATTGTTTAAGCAGTGTGACTACAACAAACCTTTACAGATCTATCAACATATTGCAATACATATTGCACAGCTGGTGCGGAGTTATGGGCTGGAGTGTCACCAGTACGCTGACGACACCCAGCTCATTCTGAGGATGGGGGCAGGCCGGGTTCCGTCCCCGATAATTTCGCGAAGACGGAGATCTTGTGGCTGGGTCGCCCGGGTGATGTAGATGTCCAGCTTCCGAGCCTGGACGGTGCGGCGCTATGCCCATCGCCTTCCGTAAAGAGCCTGGGGGTCCATTTGGACTCCCAGCTGACCATGGAGGCCCAGGTCTCTGCGGTCAGCAAGATCGCTTTTTTTCACCTGCGACAGGCAAGGAGACTGGCCCCCTATCTCTCCCGGAACGATCTGGCCACGGTGATCCAAGCCACGGTCATCTCAAGGCTGGATTACTGCAACGCGCTCTACGTTGGCCTTCCTCTGTCAGTGACTCGGAAGCTCAGGCTAGTGCAGAACACTGCCGCCCGGCTCCTGTCTGGCACGTCAGCTGGCGCCCACATAACACCTGTTTTGCAGGATCTGCACTGGCTGCCAATTGAGCACCGGATCACATTCAAAGTGTTGGTTCTTACCTTTAAGGCCTTACACGGCCTGGGGCCAGCGTATTTGAGGGACCGTCTCACCCCATATTGCCCTCTGAGATCACTTCGGTCTGAGGACTCCAATCTCCTGGAGATACCTTCAGCTAAACTTGCAAGGTTGACTGCTACCCGCCGGAGGGCGTTCTCTGTCATAGCACCTACGCTGTGGAACGCCCTCCCGGCCGGAACTCGGGCTATGAAGGACTTGCTCCCGTTTAGACGGGCCTGTAAAACATATCTGT
Source organism: Anolis apletophallus (assembly GCA_030556195.1). NCBI lineage: Eukaryota > Metazoa > Chordata > Lepidosauria > Squamata > Anolidae > Anolis > Anolis apletophallus. The sequence continues at coordinate 51,592,664 of JARBWK010000011.1, read as the reverse complement.
TTAAGCAGGCCTCTGGTGAGTAAGTCCTGCCCATGCCCCGCCATCTATTCGTTCTTCTGAGGACGATGTGCTATTCATTGTTTTAACTGTGTTATTAATTGCTTTACTGTTGTTGTTTTTAAATGTTTTTAACTGTTTATTGCCTGTGCTTTACTGTGCCCTTCGGCTCCTGTAAGCCGCCGCGAGCCTCGGGGAGTCGGCGGCATAGAAGCCCGAATAATAAATAAAATAAATAAAATAAATAAATAAATAAATAAATCCGCAGTGACACTCTTTAAAGAGTGCTTATAGTCCGTTACAGTCTATAGCGAGGAACGCAGTCGCACACAAGGTCGCTGTGAAATGCTACAGCTGCTAGTACAGTCACGGAAATAACTCAAAATTCACAAAGGCCATCAATAGTTGCAAACTGAAGGTTCATAAAGTCAACACTTAAGTCCTGGCATGCAGACTCACGGTCTTGAAGAATTGAAAAGTCACGGATGAGGAGCCGATATACACAAACTTGAACGAGATTGAGCTGGATACACACCAACGGCTCGATATGAAAGGATGGCACTATATGGCCGTTTCACGAATCTAGGCGCTTCCTCAGGGCGTCCCGGTGTTAGGATGCTCCTCCTGGGTATTGTACTACCAACAAAACGATTTTCCACTCGTATTTAACTAGAAGATAATCTGCACAAATGCATAACCACCAATGAGCAAAAGGAAACCATGGGGTACAATATCAATAATGTTTTTAAAAGCAATACATACCATATGATTCACAATCAGTAGCACTGCTAGAAAATATCCTCTAGGGCTGGATACAGCAAGTGAGATCTCTCTCAAGCTTACATTTATACTAAAGAGCACAGGTGAAACAACTCACATAGTGAGAGATTGAACTGACAGCGGGTCATTGAGGCCTCCTGGGATCTCACTTGAAAGTAGGACATTTGGTCTCGGCACCCAGTAACACCTTCTGGTGATCGCTATACGGGGAAAATTTAACCTTTTCCAGTCCAAAAACCTTAAATGATTGGGGTGCGTGTTTTGCTTGTATGAAATGATTATACAAAATGGATTCTTGCGATCCGCATCTAATTCAAAATGCGGATTTTCAAAGATCTAGAGGTAACCCCCACGTAGTGGTGGCCACACCCAGACTGGATACAATATACTACCCCAGTTGTTGTGAAGGTGATCTCATTCCTTAATCTAAGTATTCATGAGTTACTTCGATTCTGTATCTCAGTGGCAGTGTCTATAAGTGGGCAAATCATGCAACGGCCGCATTTTTTAGTGTCCGGGTGGACTTCTCGTTGAAAGATCCGTTGTTGGTGGTTAGTATGAATCAGGATATCTTTTTGATTCTGGGTGCACTTAGATGCCACAATCAGTGGATGTTGTAATCCAGGAATAGATGAAATCAATGGCCAAAATTTCTTAACTATGTTCTGAATTTGTCTGGAGTGTTTGGTTAAAGTGAGAGGCCAAATTAGTCTCTGTGAAGTGGTTTTAGGTTGTGACTGTAGCAGATCTGATCTAAAGACTAATTCTGCTTTGTTCATGGCCGCAGAGATGATATCTGGAGGGTAACCTCTCTTTCTAAAGTTGTCATATAATTGTGTCGCATATTGAGCATAATGTGTGCTGAAGGAGGAATTTCTTTTCAATCAAATAAACTGCGAGTAAGGGAGGCTGTGCTTTAAAGGAAAATAATGAAAACTATTAAAGTGAAGCAAGGAATTCCTGTCAGTAGGTTTATGAAAATTGCAGACTTTAAGGACATCTTTATGTATAAATACAGTCAAATCTTAAAAAATTGATGGATGAGGTGCTGGCTGCCAGGGTAAATTTAATATTCTGGTGCCATGAGTTAAGCCATGTATTTAGAGCTGTTAAATTAACAGAATGATGTAAAATAAGGAAGAGATCATCAATGTATCTCCAATAACCTTTTATGTACTAGGTCATATGATTGGATGGTGAGGATCTGAGGTGTATAGTCTCTAGAGAGTCCATAAATAAATTCGCAATACTGGGGAAGATGTCTGATCCCATCGAAACACCGGCACTCTGTAAATAAAAGTTATTTTCAAATGAAAATTAATTATAATCAGTGATACAGTCAAACAATTCTATCAAGAAGTGGGTGGGGAGATGCTGGGGTGTGGGTTGTGCATTGAATATGTCAGGTATGAAGTTCCTGGATTCTTCGGTTGGGATGTTGGTGTAAAAGGCTTACACATCCACTGTGGCAATCATGTCCCATTTATTAATATGATAATTTTCGATGTGGTTGATAAAATCCATAGTATCTTTTTTTTTAAGTTTTCAAGTTTTACACAATACATACATATACTCACTAAACAAACATATATAGGGGAAAGGGGACAGGGAAATATGGTGACTTCTGTTCTAATTCCATACCATTAATTTCAATTCTTTTTCATATATTCTTTTGAAAGGAGCATCCCTCGTGCTCTTTATATATTGCTGTTTACTTTTATAACAATTTTCATTTCAATCTGTGATTCTTACATAATCAATAATCTTTGTCCAATCTGTTCTAATATTCTCTTTGCCATTGTTTTGTCTTAACCAAAAAGTGAGCTCATCCATGTCCTTAATCTCCAATACTTTCTCTATCCATTATTCTTTAGTCGGGAGGAGATTTGTTTTCCACAACTTCGCAAATAGAATCCTTGCCGTCGTTGTCAAAAACACAAAGTGCTTTTCTGTATTCTCATTATTGAACAATTCTTTATCTATAAATCCAAGCAAATACAACTCTGGCTTCATGTGATACTCTACTTTTAAGATTTTTTTGCATTCATTATGAATTAAATCCCAAAATTCTTTAATATAAGTTTTGGTTTTAGTTATGAATGGCTATAGAATGGAATCTAAGAATTTAGATATAGGTTCTAATAAGCTGTTATTAGCTGAGATGATGGGGCGCCCTGGGGGTGGACGACGTGATTTATGGATCTTTGGGAGATGATAGAACAAAGGGGTACATGGGGTGGGATTATGCAAATTAGACGCTAGTTTAGAATCTATAAATCCCATTACTTCGGTGTGGTGGATGATGCCTTGTATGATCTTAGAAAACTTTTTAGTTGGATCATATGGTAACAGTTTATAAAATCTGGTATTATTTAACTGAGAGTAAGCCTCTGTTACATAATCTATTTTATTTAAGCACGCCTTTGTCCGCTTTTTAGAAAATAATTTCTGGGTGATTGCCAAGTCTAAATAATTTTTTTCTTCAAAACTCAAATTGGAATTAACTTTATCTATCTTATTAACTTCTTGGATCACTGTCTGCTTGAAGGTTCTCAGATTGTTTGATCCTACAGTGGGCGTAAATGTACTCTTAATGTAGAATTTGGGCATAGTGAAGTGCTGTGGGGTGGGGGCTCCCGCGAAAAATTCCTTCAATCTGATGTTTCTAAAAAGCTGAGCTAGGTCACGACAGATATCTAAATTAGAACATACCGGGGTGCCGACAAACAAAAGACCTTTATTCAATACATGCAATTCTTTATCTCAAAATTGATAATGGGACAAATTAACAATCAAGGTCTCCTGTCCCTTCCCCTGCCCCTTCCTCTGCCCCTTTGAAAATTTCCGGCTCTCTGATATTGGCCCGTGTTCCTATTCCTCAAATAATAATTACTCCTTGAAGAAGTACCCTGCCCTGGGTCACTTTGTGCCATAAATCCTTCATTGGACTGGTTGGAAGCATTGGAATACAGGGACTCATCGGAAAAATGTACAGTGTTAGGGGGTGGTCTAAAATGTGTTTTAGAGTTCCATCCGTAGACTCTGTCAGTTTGGTAATCATTGTCATCCCTTTTGATTTTTTTGATTTTGATTTTTTTTCTTCAAATCCTCAAAAAGGGTCGTACATTTCTTTTGGATAGCCTCCAGATCTCTAGAAGTTAGCAGCGCAGTATGTTGCTCTTTAAAGGCTGAAATATTTATTGTTCACAAATATCAACCTTTAGGGAATCTATCTCCACCATAGATTTTTTAATAAGTAAGGTCAGTGGAGCATTTAGATAGAATGGCATTCCAATTCTTAACAAAAGTTATCATCAGCAGCATAATTGCCTGGGGAGAGTTCAACGAGAAGCCCACCTGGGCACTAAAATATGCGGCCGTTGCATGATTTGCCCACTTATAGACACTGCCACTGAGATACAGAATCGAAGTAACTCAAGAATACTTAGATTAAGGGATGAGATCACCTGTGCAACAACTGAGGTAGTATATTGTAACCAGTGTGAGTGTGGCCACCACTACGTGGGGGTTACCTCTAGATCTTTGAAAATCCGCATTTTGGAACACCAATCTAGAATTAGATGCGGTTCGCAAGAATCCGCTTTGTATAATCATTTCATACAAGCAAAACACCCCCCCCCCCCCAATCATTTAAGGTTTTTGGACTGGAAAAGGTTAAATTTCCAGCGATCACCAGAAGGTGTTACTGCGTGCCGAGACCAAATGGATCCTCCTACTTTCAAACGAGATCCCAGGAGGCTTCAATGACCTGCTGTCAGTTCAAGCTCTCACTATGTGAGTTGTTTCACCTGTGCTCTTTAGTAAAAATGTAAGCTTGCTGTATCCAGCCCTAGAGGATATTTTCTAGCAGTGCTACTGATTGTGAATCATATGATATGTATTGCTTTTTAAAGCGTTATTGATATTGTCCCCCATAGTTTCCTTTTGCTCATTGGTGGTTATGCATTTGTGCAGATTATCTTCTAGTTCAGTGTTTCCCAACCTTTTTTGAGCCGCGGCACATTTTTTACATTTACAAAATCCTGGGGCACACCACCAACCAAAATGACTCAAAATGTCACTCTAACACAGTAATACATATAGTTAATGCGTTTTTAAATGTATTTATACACTCAGTGTGAATCCTAGGCCTGTTTCGATGAACACAACAATGTTGGATCAGGACCAAACTTGGCGTGAATACTCAATATGCCCAAATGTGAACACAGATGGAGTTTGGGGAAAATAGACCTTGATATTTGGGAGTTACAGTTTCTGGGATTTATAGTTAATACACAATCAAACAGCATCCTGAACTCTTGCAACAATGGAATTGAACCAAACTTCGCATATTGAACTCTCATTACCAACAGAATGTACTGAAAGGGTTTGCTTGGGAATTGACTTTGAGTTTGGAAGTTGTAGTTCACCTACACCCAGAGAGCACTTTGGACTGAAATAATGATGGATCTGGACCACATTTGAAATGAATACTCAATATGCCCAAATATGAACGCAGATGGTGTTCAGGGGAAATAGACCTTGGCATTTGGGAGTTGTAGTTGCTGGGATTTATAGTTCCCCTACAATCAGAGCATTCTGAACCCCACCAATGATAGAACTGGGCCAAACTTCACACACAGAACCCCCAGGTGGCTCCCTTCCTGAATGGCTCTCTCCCTCTTCCACACCAGAAGGGAAGGCACTCACTCGGTCCGCGGTTGCCTGCCTTCCTTCCTTCTTTCCTGCGGTTCGAAAGAAGAAGCCAGTGGGCCTGCCTCGGACTGCGCTCCTCACTTCCGCTTCCGTTCCCTGCTCTCCCTCGATTGAAGGCTGGCTGGCTGGGGAAATGGCCGAAGGAGGCGGCGCCCTGGCCCCTTCTTCTTCTTCACTGCCACCCGGCCCTCCCTCCTCCTCCTCCTCCTCCCCCAAGCAGCAGCAGCAGGAGTTCGGCAGGAGGGGGAAGAAAAGGGGGAAGAGAGGTTTTCCGGTGGCACACCAGGTGATCGCTCACGGCACACTAGTGTGCCGCGGAACAGTGGTTGGGAAACACTGTTCTAGTTAAATACGAGTGGAAAATCGTATTGTTGGCACTACAATACCCAGGAAGAGCATCCTAATGCCGGAACGCCCTGAGGAAGCGCCTAGATGCGCGAAACAGCCATATAGTGGTGTCCTTTCATATCGAGCCATTGGCATGTATCCAGCTCGATCTCATTCAAGTTTGTGTATATCGGGTCCTCATCCGTGACTTTTCAATCCTTCAAGACCGAGTGCCTGCATGCCAGGACTTAAGTACTGACTTTATGAATCTTCAGTTCGCAACTATTGACGGCCTTTGTGAATTTTGAGAGTTATTTCCATGACTGTACTAGCAGCTGTAGCATTTCACAGCGACCTTGTGTGCGACTGCGTTCCTCGCTATAGACTGTAACAGACTATAAGCACTGTTTAAAGAATGTTACTGCAGATTAATTTAGAACCTTCTGTAATGCAATATGTTGATAGATCTGTAAAGGTTTGTAGTAGTCACACTGCTTAATCAATAGTGGATAAATGGACTAATCCACAAGGTTGTCACCATGATATGTACCATGTTTGTGTGTTGCATTATAAATATATTGATATGATCATGATGTTAGATTTTTGAATGTATAATTGGGCACCCTCTAGTTGCGAGATTGAGACATATTTGAGCACATAAGTTCATAATCTTATTTAGTTTAGTGTGTATACAGTGAGGAAACTCCTGTTTAGTGTTTTCTGCCTGCCGTGCCGCCATCTTGCCATCTAGATGTTGAATGCCTCTTCACAGCAGGCACAGCAGACTCACATGATACTCACTATGATACTAGGATTCTATGAACATGTGCGCTTTTTAAAAGCCTGAAAGAGCTGATCAGCTAATTGAACTGACAAAGAACACACAGGTGGTTCAAGGGAAGCACAAATGGAGAGCAATTAGTACTCTCTGAAACTCTTTATTGAATATTAAACAGAGCTTGAATTAACAATTGGGGAAGAGAGAGATCCGACAGAAGTTAGTTTTTTTAAAAATCCCTCTGTTATATGCTGGACCTCATATGCACACATACACATCTGCTTGTGTTTATATAAAGACATTTGCATGTTCACATATATGGTCCAGCACATAACCGAGAGATTTTTAAAAACCCAACTTTCCACTAGATATTCCCCGTCTGCCCTCCATCTTTTTACAATATGGAGGAAACCTGTGCAGCCAGCGGAAAACCCAATCCTGGGACTGACGGGTTTGTGTGTGGACCTGCTATCAGATCCCGAGATTTTTTGACTCAGCTATAAAACACAGATTTTGGTGCTGCCTGGAAGCGCCCTGACTCATGCTGTCTCAATTTATCTGACTTTATAAGAAACATTCCTCTACTCCAGAGGTTCCCAAACTTTGGTCCTCAAACTGGCTTTGGCTTCAGCTTCCAGAGGCCAAAACTAGCTTGGTCAACAGACACTGATTCTGGGAACTGCATCCAAAACATCTGGCAGCTTAAGGAACCTGTGAGGAGCCAATGTCCCCATCAGACTGGGGACTGTGGCGCAGCTGGATGGGTGTCAGCTGCATATGATCTCTACAGACCAGAAGGTCATGAGTTCGAGGCCTGCCCGGGTCAGGTTGAGCTCTCAACCAAATTGTGTAGCTTGTTGTCGACCTTTGCAACCCTAAAGACAGTTGCATCTGTCAAGTAGGAAATTTAGGTACCACGTTGTGGGGAGGCTAATTTAATTTATTTACGAGGCCATAAAAATCTCCAGGAAGTATGTGAAGAATGAAGGAATGCGACAGCTCCCCCTGGTGGCCAGAAGCTGTAGTGTTAAATTGCCTCTGAGTGTCTGTCTGTATATGCTGTGTGTCTATGGCATTGAATGTTTGCCATGTATGTGTACATTGTAATCCGCAATAATACACAGTTGCAGGGCACAAAAACAGTATCAAAAAGCAATATAGTTCAAATATATCAAAAATATATTGATCTCATGTGTTCCAACCGCATAATTACATGGTAACATTTGACAATTAAGTATTCGCGAGATATACATATACAATATATAGAAAGTACGCACTCAACAAGTCTATGAAGTTCTGTAGTCCCAGATGGCAAATACGATTGAATACTTGTGAAAAATCCTTAATAGAATACATATGTATATGTATATTTATTTATTATTCATTCTTGTATGCCACCTGTTGTGAATGAGCCTCCAGTTACTACAAGTAGTAGCATTGAGGAAGATGCTGAGTCAGTAACATCAAGCAGTAGCTTGGTTTGGGGCGCGGCTCTGGAGGATCAGGCTTCTACAGCTGGGGTCAAGAGAGTTGCGAGTGCTTCAAGCCTTGACCAAGACAGGGAACAGAGGAGAAAGATTCAGCATATACTTAGGGATCCTTCTGAGTCTGATACATTTGAAGGGTTTTCAGGGAATGCAGAATTACAGTCAGAAGAAAGTGATACGGACCTAGATTCGGCATTAGTGCAGGAAGTAAGAGATGTATGCAATGCAGACTCTGGGGACAGCACATTTCTGGGGTTTCAGATGGATCAAGACTGGCCTTCTACTCATTCAGAAGCTGAGGAGGGCACTTTAAGTAAAGAAGAGCTTTGGTTAGCTTGGAGGTCTGGGCATGGTGCAACAGCTGCAAGGAATGAGAATGCTGCTGCTCTGCAACAGGGCGGGGTTCTCTGATGACTCTGATTGTTAGTGCTATAAGAGAAGTGAGTATTTGGCTTGACCCTCACGGTGGTCAAGGAGTTGCTATTCTGGTTCGTGTATCCTGTGTTCCTGTATCTTTGATCCTGGTTTCCAGATTACTCGTGAGTTTATTGGGTTATCTATCCACTTTGTTCCTTGGGAGACCTGCTAGCTGATATTGGGAAAAGGTAGGGGGTTTTGGAATTCGATGTCTGCTTCTCTGTTTAGCTGCTGCCGTGTACCTCTTGACCTTCGCTGTGACTGCTGTGAGTTCCTGCTACAGAGTGTTTGGTTTCGTATTACATGGAGGGAGGTAGATGCTGTGTTTTATGGGGGCTGTGAATTATGTGCTTTCTGTATACTTAGCTCCTGTCGACCCTGGAACGTCTCCTCTCTGACTGACTGACTGACTGACTGACTGACTTTATTATTTCTGAGTCGCCCTCCACGTTAGTGCTCCGGGCGACTTACACACAACAAATTCCACAATTAAAATAGAGTATTTAAAACTAGATTAAAATATTCAGTGGTTAAATGCAGGGGCCAGGCTCGGTATTTGAGTTCCTGGTTCTGCATTAACCATGGGCTTTCCTAAATAGCCAGGTCTTCAGAGCGGTCAGGAACTGGGGCAGGTTGAGGGAGGCTCTCTGGTCCGGTGGCATCGAGTTCCAAAGAACGAGGGCCACAACGGAGAACGATCTCCGTCTCGTGGTCTCCAGGTGGGCCTCTTTCAAGCCTGGTACGTGAAGAAGGTTCTTGTTTGCTGGCCGCGGGGTCCTTGAGTAAGCGGGCATCAGCAAGCGGTCTTTTAGGTATGTTGGGCCCCGGCCCCGTAGGGCTTTGAAAGCCAAGGTCAAGGTCTTGTGTAAGGCTCTATACTCAACGGGCAGCCAGTGCAGGCGCTGCAGAGATGGTGTAATGTGGCATCTCATCGATGTTCTTGTGAGAAGCCTGGCGGCCGCGTTCTCCACAATCTGCAGCCTGCGGGTTAGTGACCGGGGTAGACCTACATTCAAAGCGTTACAGTAATCCAGCCTTGATGTAACCATGGCATGGATTACTGTAGCTAGCGCTTCCGTCGGAAGATAGGGCGCCAATTGTCTCGCTTGGTGCAGGTGGAAGAAGGCCCTTTTGCTCGTGGAGGCAACCTGGGCCTCCATCGACAATTTGGAGTCCAGGATAACACCAAGGCTTTTTACTGAGGGGGACGGAATCAGCGGTTTTCCATATGCCTTTCTCCTGCCCTATGACTCCTGGACCGGTTTTGGACTTCGCTGCATGAACATTCCTTTGGTTGGACGACGAAGACGGACATCTGGTGTTTGTTTTTGAGTTTTCTTCTCCACAGCATTTTTGTTTGAGTTTCCTGGGATTATTGTGGTTTTTTACAGCCGAAGTTAGGCTATTTTTTGTTAATCCACCTTCCATTTGTTGTTCAAATAAACTTTTGTTATCTTTTAACTCCTGGACTCAGCTACTGCCGTCTCTGTTCCATAACACCGCCACTCCCCGAGGCCTCGGAGCGGCTCACAAATCACGTAAAAGCATAAAACGGCATAAACATCAAGATAAAATTAAACTGAACTAAGCAGAGTTACAGAAATCAACAATCGAAAGCCAGATTGAAGAGGTGGGTCTTACAAGCCCTGCGAAAATGATTGGTGCCACCACAGAGAAGGCCCTACGTCGAGTCGATTCCAAGGGGATGGTTTTGAAACTGGGCACTTCAAGGAGGTTCAGATCTTCAGAACGAATACTTCATTGTCAAATGTCACCATGTAATTATGCTGTTGGAACACTTGAGATCAATATATTTTTGATATATTTGAACTATATTGCTTTTTGATACTGTTTTTGCGTCCTGCAACTGTGTATTATTGTTGTTTACCAGCGATCACAAGTGTTTGTTTGTTGTACATTGTAATCCACCCTGAGTCCCCTGTGTGGTGAGAAGGACAGAATATAAATACTGTAAATAAATAAATAAATGGGAATCAAGATACAGACAGACTTACAGCAGGGATAATTCAAGAGCAGAATGTCATCCATTCCTATGTAGCCTTGACGTTCACTGGAAATCACAGCCTCAAACAGCACCTGTGTAAATCCAGACATGTCTTGTCATGCCCATATAACTTAGCAAGTCTGATGAGATCTCCTGAGATTATCTTGCATGCCTAGAAATGTATTTCAATTTTTTGATCTGCTTTTAAGGTAGGGATGTAACCATATGTCTGTCACTTACACAGGTTTTATTGCCATACAACAACAAAATTGGTATATACAACAAGAGGAAGTCACAGATAAAAAGAAAACATACTTGTATATACTTGCGTATAAGCCACATTTTTCATCCCTTTTTAAAAGCTGGAAAAACCCCTCAATTTACAGTCGAGGGAGGGTCTTGGTGTGAAGGCATGGGGCTGAAAAAAGCCCTTCTTTAAGTCCCACACCTTCCCACCAGGATCCTCACCCCTCTGCACAGCAACCCTGCTCCAAAATGAGGAGCTGAAGGAAACCAGAAGATAGAATAGCGCAACGAGAGGAGAAGTGTGAGAGGCACATGCATGGCGAGAGGAAGAGGGAGAGAGGTACGCATGAGAAGGGGGGCCGCGAGCCCCTCCATCCTCTTGCCACATGTGCCGGCCCCTCCCCCTCAGTCATTCAAATGTGCATGACTGAAAGAAAACTGCAGCCGTATCATTGTGGATTCATTCTTCTTGGTGTCATTTCTTCGGTGTTCAGAGATCTTTTCTCACTCACAGGCTGGATAAAAGTGAATATTATTTTTCTATTCTGCCCTCTGTTTTTCTCTAACTTCTCATGTTTATAATGGTGGTACAAAATCTCTTTCTTTGTGCTTCATATATAGAGGACCAGGCATCAACAGTGGTTCCCGTATGGAGAATTTCTTTGGGATGGTTTTTGGTGTCACCAAAAATTCCCTCTCCAGGAGCCCATCCCAACTGCTGGGTTTGGATAAAATTGGCTAGGGATTAGAATGCATAGAAATACTTAAGCGATCCCTTGTAACTTTCTTTCTTTCTTTCTTTATTAAATTCGATTTGCTATACCGCTCTCTCTGGTGCCCAGAGCGGTTTACAGAAGAGAAGCAAGCACATAAATTCCATTAAAAATACAATTAAAATACATTAAAACACATTAAACAATTGAACCCCCCTGTAAAAACATGGGGCAGGCCAAATTTAAAAAAATAATGGCATGCCAAGTAGGACCATAAACACAGCATAGCAGCTAATTGGCTAAGGGCCAAATGCCTCAAATGTAACTTGAGGATGGTGGTCTTCCAGATGTGGTGTCTTGGTGGTGGGTTCGCAGGTGGCTGTGGAGCCCTATTCTTCATCTGCACGTTCTCCCGAATGAGGACATTGGTTTCCAAACGGAAAGCGGTCCCAGTCAGGGTTGGCTTGACACACCTTCCTCTTGGCATGTTTCTCCCTCTCACCCTCCGTTCGTGCCTCTTCGAATTCTGCAGCACTGCTGGTCACAGCTGACCTCCAGATAGAACATTCAAGGGCCATGACTTCGCAGTTCTCTGTGTCTATGCCACAGTTTTTGAGGTTGGCTTTAAGCCCATCTTTCAATCTCTTTTCCTGTCCACCAACATTCTGTTTCCCGTTCTTGAGTTCAGAGTAGAGCAACTGCTTTGGGAGACGGTGATTGGGCATTCAGACAACGTGGCCATTCCAGCGGAGTTGATGGCAGAAGAGCATCGCTTTAATGCTGGTGGTCTTTGCTTCTTCCAGCACGCTGACATTTGTCCACCTGTCTTCCCAAGAGATTTGAAAGATTTTTCGGAGGCAGCGCTGATGGAATAGTTCCAGGAGTTGAATATTATATCTGTAGACAGTACACGTTTCACAGGTGTATAAAAGGGTTGGGAGGACAACAGCTTTCTAAACAAGCACCTTGGTCTCTATTACGCCCCTACGAAGCTTATTTGTACACTTTTACAGGCCCTAAAGGCAGAAGAGTCTCCCTACGAATATCCCGGTCCTCAAATACTCACTGCTTCATTTGGAAAAATGCTGCACTCGCAGAGCTCAGGTGGTGTTGTATTTCAGTGTCAATGTTGACTTTTGTGGAGAAGTGGCTGCCAAGGTAGCAGAAATGGTCAACATTTCCCAATGTTACACCATTAAGCTGTATTTCTGGTATTGCAGAGGTATTGACTGGTGACTGCTGGAAGAGCACTTTGGTTTTCTCGATGTTCAATGAGAGGCCGAGCTTCTCATATGCTTCTGCAAAGGCTTGTAGGTCTTCTTCTGAATGTACAGAGGCGACATTGTCATCAGCATATTGGAGTTCTATAACAGATGTTGTGACCTTGGTTTTGGCTTTCAGTCTGGTGAGTTCACTTTATTATGGTCAATGACCAGCTCATGAGATGAGGGACACAGTCCCACACAAACACATCAGGTCTAAAGATTGAGATATTGAAAACTTTAAAACTTTAAAGCTTGATGTCTTGAGCTTGTTTTTCTGGCGGAAGAGCGTGTTGGTGATAACAAGATCGCTATTGTTTAAAGGACCCTTGATTGATTAATATACCATGGACCTATTAAGTTGTTAAAGTTCTGAAGAAGCCGATAATATGGAGAAACTGTTTTTTGGCCTTAATATTGTGCATATTGCTTACTGTCAACTCTAGTGTTCAGTCTCCTTTATGTTGTTGGAGACCTCACTCATTATTACTTTTGTTCGTTTTGGCTCTTTTGCCTGGGAAAATATTTGATCGCTAAATTCTGCTTTCTTATTACTGGATATATCGACCTCTCTCCACCCCGTCTTCACATAGAGCTGGTTTGCATTGCATGCTTTCAATCCCGGAGGTTCCTTGGGATGCTTTACAGCCGATTTGCATAAGCATTCTACTACTCCACTAAGAGCATGTTTGCATTGAATACTTTCAATAGAGATATCCCGGATTTTTCATGAATACTCACTACAGCCGATTCGCATAAGTTTGCTCCAAAACCATTGGAATTGCCTTCATTCTCACTTGTGGAGTTACATTGAATATTCTCATTGGATCCATCATATTGGGGCCGCGTATGTACTGACTCTTGTTATATATTCACAGATTTCCCATCTGAGATTTGCTTTATATATCTCTTTATATTTTTTGTATTATATCAGCATCAATATTATGTATATGTACCACCCTGATTTTATGGTGTGGAAGTTGGTTCTTTTGCATACTTAATGCTTCTAAATAATGTCACATATCTAATGTGTTATATATGTTGATTGCATTTATATTACATTCAATAGAACTTTTGCCTGTTTAGCTACCCCGTGTGGGTCATTCTTCTGCTTGTTTAGAATAGCCTTCCTGTGTTTCTTTAGTAAGATTGTATTCCACACATTTGGTGAGAAGCAGGATGCCATTTGCATTACTGTTTCCAACCCCGTCTTTTCCTATGGTCTCTGGCCACAGGTCGAAGTCTCGTCCAACTCTTGTATTAAAGTCCCCCAGGAGGATGATTTTGTCCTCTTTAGGTAACTCCGATAGGACAGTGTCCAGCTGACATTAAACATTTTCCTTGGTGTCTTCATCAGCATCTATTGTTGGAGCATAGGCACTTATGATGGTTGCCTGTTGGTTTTTGGCAAGGTTAATTTGGTGGGCTGAGAGTCGTTCGTTAATGCAATTGGGTCCTTCGGTCAGGTGCTTAACCAGGTCATTTCTGATAGCAAAGCCAACTCCATGTATTCTTCTTTCTTCTTCAGGCAGTCCCTTCCAGAAGAAGGTGTAGCCTCCTTTTCCTTTCTTCAGCTGCCCCTCTCCTGCTTTCCTGAAGTGCTGCTATGTCGATGTTAAAGTGTCCCAGCTCCTTGCAATGATAGCAGTTCTGTATTCGGGGGGGGTTCACTGTCAGTATTGTCCAACAGTTTCCGTACGTTTCATGTTCCACAGTTCACTTTTCTTTTTTGGTCGCAGGGTGGTGACCCCTCTGTATGTGGCAGTCCAGTCAGGGATAAGAGAGGCAAACTATGTGGGATGAGCAGAGTAGGTCCTAAAAAGGGCTGCTCAGTCATGGATACAGCTGCCAAACTATTTAACTGCCTCAGACCTTGAGGTAGAACGACTGAATCCACAACCACCACCCATGTGCCAGTCTGTGACTAGGGGTTTTCAGATTTCACAGTCCGGCCCCCGTCGCCACTTGCTGTTCGCCAAGGGACTTCGTTGGTTTGTTTTAATTTTTCTTGGAAGATGCCTGCGCATGAGTTTTAAAAAATGTGTGGAGGTCAGTGCACAGCCAATCAACACACAGTCTTCACAGAGTGAGGTCCCATCCAGTGGCATGGTTAACACAACAAGGGTGGCTTCCCAATCTGTTGCAGCCTTCTTCTGCCTTTACAGCCATTGTAATATGTATCATGTTATCCTCCACCGTTGAGGATTTTGGGTCTTCGGATTGTGCTTGGTCTGGAACCATCCCTGCAGCCCCTCCTGGGAGTATGTGACTCCAGTGGTTGCACCCGCAAGTTTATTGAAAAACGCACGCCCTCTCACCACGACAAGGTGACAATTCATCGAGGGGAGCATAGAAATAAACTACCGTGTTTCCCCGAAAGTAAGACAGCGTCTTACTTTCTTTTGTCCCCCAAAATCCCCACTATGTCTTACTTTCGGGGTACGACTTACATTAGCCGAGGGTACCCCGAAAGTAAGATGAAAGCAAGAGTTACCTCGGGCGGCAGGCATGGCGTGGCTTCCTGGCCGGGCGAAGAGGCTTTCAGAGGGGCTCAAAAGGGGCCCGGAATCCTCCTCCTCTTGCTCTTCTTTCTTCCAGCGGCGCCTTCCATCCTCCTCCTCTTCCTCCCAGCAGCGCCTTTCCCTCTCGCCGGTTCCGCCCCCTCTCTTCACTGAAGGGGGGGGCGGAGCCGCCCGGCGGCGAGAGGGAAGAAAGCGCCGGTGGAAGTCCCGCCGGCACGGCGGCTCAGGCGTCTTTCCCCCCCGCCGCCCGCTCGCCCGCGCACCAAACCGGAGCCCGGCGGCGGAGAAAAGCACCCGAGACGTCCTGAGGCGGGACTTCGCCGGCGCCTTCTCCCTCTCGCTGCCGGCTCGCGCTTTCCCTTGCAACCGGGTCTTCAGAGAAGGGAAGGCAGGCAGGCACAAAAGGGCAGCCCTCTTGTGTTTACCTGCCTTCCCTTCTCTGAAGACCCGGTTGCCATGGGATCTCGCCGGCGCCTTCTCCCTTTCGCACGCCGGCTCGCTTTCCCATGGCAACCGGGTCCTCAGAGAAGGGAAGGCAGGTAAACACAAGAGGGCTGCCCTTGCGCCTGCCTGTTTTCCCTTCTCTGAGGACCCGGTTGCCATGGGGAAAGCGAGCTGGCGGCGAAAGGGAGAAGGCGCCGGCGAGATCCCATGGCAACCGGGTCCTCAGAGAAGGGAAGGCAGGTAAACACAAGAGGGCTGCCCTTGCGCCTGCCTGTTTTCCCTTCTCTGAGGACCCGGTTGCCATGGGGAGCGCGAGCTGGCGGGAGGGAGAAGGCGCGGCGAGATCCCATGGCAACCGGGTCCTCAGAGAAGGGAGGGCAGGTAAACACAAGAGGGCTGCCCTTGCGCCTGCCTGTTTTCCCTTCTCTGAGGACCCGGTTGCCATGGGATCTCGCCGGCGCCTTCTCCCTTTTCGCCGCCGGCGCGCTTTCCCATGGCAACCGGGTCCTCAGAGAAGGGAAGGCAGGTAAACACAAGAGGGCTGCCCTTGCGCCTGCCTGTTTTCCCTTCTCTGAGGACCCGGTTGCCATGGGATCTCGCCGGCGCCTTCTCCCTTTCGCCGCCCGGCTCGCGCTTTCCCAGGGCAACCGGGTCCTCAGAGAAGGGAAGGCAGGTAAACACAAGAGGGCTGCCCTTGCGCCTGCCTGTTTTCCCTTCTCTGTGGACCCGGTTGCCATGGGATCTCGCCGGCGCCTTCTCCCTTTCGCGCCGGCTCGCGCTTTCCCATGGCAACCGGGTCCTCAGAGAAGGGAAGGCAGGTAAACACAAGAGGGCTGCCCTTGCGCCTGCCTGTTTTCCCTTCTCTGAGGACCCGGTTGCCATGGGAAAGCGCGAGCTGGCGCGAAAGGGAGAAGGCGCGCTATAGATCCCATGGCAACCGGGTCCTCAGAGAAGGGAAGGCAGGTAAACACAAGAGGGCTGCCCTTGCGCCTGCCTGTTTTCCCTTCTCTGAGGACCCGGTTGCCATGGGATCTCGCCGGCGCCTTCTCCCTTTCGCCGCCCGGCTCGCGCTTTCCCATGGCAACCGGGTCCTCAGAGAAGGGAAGGCAGGTAAACACAAGAGGGCTGCCCTTGCGCCTGCCTGTTTTCCCTTCTCTGAGGACCCGGTTGCCATGGGATCTCGCCGGCGCCTTCTCCCTTTCGCCGCCGGCTCGCGCTTTCCCATGGCAACCGGGTCCTCAGAGAAGGGAAGGCAGGTAAACACAAGAGGGCTGCCCTTGCGCCTGCCTGTTTTCCCTTCTCTGAGGACCCGGTTGCCATGGGAAAGCGCGAGCTGGCGGCGAAAGGGAGAAGGCGCGGCGAGATCCCATGGCAACCGGGTCCTCAGAGAAGGGAAGGCAGGTAAACACAAGAGGGCTGCCCTTGCGCCTGCCTGTTTTCCCTTCTCTGAGGACCCGGTTGCCATGGGAAAGCGCGAGCCGGGCAGCGAGAGGGAGAAGGCGCCGGCGGAAGTCCCGCCTCAGGACGACTCAGGTGCTTTTCTCCGCCGCCCGGCTCCCGTTTGGAGCGCGGGCAAGCGAGGGGCGGCGGGGGAAAGACGCCTGAGCCGCCGTGCCGGCGGGACTTCCACCGGCGCTTTCTTCCCTCTCTCGCCGCGGCTCACGCCCCCTCTCCCTTCACTGAAGAGAGGGGGCGGAACCGCGAGAGGGAAAGGCGCTGCTGGGAGGAAGAGGAGGAGGATGGAAGGCGCCGCTGGAAGAAAGAAGAGCAAGAGGAGGAGGATTCCGGGCCCCTTTTGAGCCCCTCTGAAAGCCTCTTCGCCCGGCCAGGAAGCCACGCCATGCCTGCCGCCCGAGGTACGTCTTACTTTCGGGGTATGGCTTATATAAGCCGACCCCTCTGACACCCCCGATACGTCTTACAATCGGGGGTGTCATACTTTCGGGGAAACACGGTATTCCTCAAAAGAGTGGCTGATGAAAAACAATTTCCCACTAGAATATAAAAGACTTCCATGGTCAGGCTACACATGATATGCCCTCTGTTCAAAGTCCTGCACCTCCTCTTGTTTTCTCTCCTAGAATACTCGAGTTGGAATGGAACCCTAAAGGTGCAGCTAAATTGAGATATCTCTGCTTGACATGAATGACAACGACAGTAATAACAATGAATTAATATGTGTCTCTGATTATTCTGCATGTTTTGTTCAAAGCTATGTTCACCTGCTTCACCTGGGAAGATTTGTGCCAGATGGGGCAGGCATACTCAGCAGTTGAGTGAGACAAGGCCAGGGCTGCACCCCATGCGCTACCAGTAAGTTTCTGCATTCATATAAATTCCTTGCATAGCAAATAAAAGACCTATAAGAATATATTTTTGGGAAAGAAGCCACAGATTTGATGTAATGTGTTGCAAGGTCAGTCTCCTGATGCAGCCAACACTGGCATGAACAGCTTGCAATGCCAAGACTAATGGGAATGACAATTTGAGCCATGGGCTGTCAGTCAATGGTAAATTTTCAGGAATGGAAAGAACAATTATAGCCCATAAGCACAAATTTGGTACTAGTAGTTGGCACATCGGGGGTGCGATGCGAGTCTCCCACATCAGACTAGAACAGTGGTTCCCAACCTTTTCTTGACCAGGGATCACTTTGATTGTTTTGTTGTTGGCAGGGACCACAAGGTTCAAGAATAATAATAAACTGTGTTAGTCCAAAATAAATTTTAATCAATACTTTTAACATATTTGTTAAACTTAATAGTAACATGAATTAAGAGTACTATTATAATATAAAAAAGAACATTTTAATAGAAAAGTAAATTCAGTTTGCCCCCTTCCTATTCCAATCATTTCCAGTCCCTTCCCACACCAGTCTTTCCCACTTTTCCTTATTCATATACACACAGAATTTCCCTCAAAATGTATAGTTAAAGTAAACTATGGTGATTATTGGAAGGATACGTAAGCACATTGACATTGAAGAAGGTGAGAATAATGATTTGGAAGAGTCTTCTTTCTATCGCCACCATGCTGAGATAGGGGAGAGGCCTTCTCAGTTATTGCTCTGGAACGCCCCAGAAAAGTAGGCATGTCTTCCTTGCTAACTTTTTGTTGATACGTGAAGATCCTTTGGTTTCATCAGGCCTTTAGGGGCTGATTGCACATGAAAAAAGACCTTTCATGGACTGTTCTTCTTTCTAATGATTTGTATTTTATTTGAGTTTAGTTATATTTTAAACTTTTGCATAATGTAAAAAATAGGTGTATCTATTTTATCTCCTGTATGTAAATTTGGAGTCCCAGACTGGGAGAAAGTATGAACAATACGTAATTAATAATTATGGTAATCATTCTCATCCTTTCAATTCCATTCTGCATGTCTGTAGGGTTCATTTGTTTGAGGTTTCCTCTGCCCCAGAGTTCCAAGCTTCAGAGAAGCCAGACCTTGAGCCTTCGCAATAATGGTTTAATCAAAGTTGGACAGTCTTATCTTAAATTACAGGTTTTTGTAAATATTCAAAAACATTGAGCCTCCTGATGCCACAATTAATGTAATTGTATTGGTACCTATTTTTATTTTGATGTTTACCAGTAGCTGCTGCATTTCCCAGCCTCAGCTTATACTTGAGTCAATACGTTTTCCCAGTTTTTTGTGGTAAAATTAGGTGCCTCGTCTTATATTCGGATGGGCTTATACTCAAGTATATACGGTACTTAAATGTTATTAATCACAAGAATAATAAAATTTGCAACAGTCTCACAAAATAATGCATCAGAGTTGCCACTGGGAACACGGTGAAAAAATGGAATTCCTGTATTCCATCCATATATTATCATATTTGGGGCAAGCAAACAAAGAATGGTGAAGTGTTTCAACAGAAGCCAAGTCACAAGAACAAACTTTACTTTGCTGCCATTTCAACCAGGCTGCATTCATTCATTTATGATGTACTTGATTGTACTATAATAAATGTTTGAATCACTGTTACATGATAAAAATGTCAATAAATGTTACTCTCTTTCTGAGTTTGGGCGTAACAGTTTGCTTACCTGGTACTCGTTGGGCCAAAACATGCTCACAGCCAGCTCCACTTGGTGCCACTGACGCCCATGGGATCCAGAGGCATTCCAGACCACACTGCCCAGAAGGCCCCCATTCACCTTCACATAGGCATTCAGTGTCCCAGGGCTATGGCCGTGACGGCTGTACATGAAGTAGCTGAACTGGAGGCAATGGGTGTCATTCTCGCTCAGCGCCTGGAAGAGGATCTGCGCTTTCTTCCCTTGAGCATGCTGGGAAGAGTTGACCATCAGATAGGAGCCTACAGCAAAGAATAAGGCAACACATATTGTGCATACAGATGAGCATACATGGCTTTCTGAATTGCTAAAATGGCATGGTCCCATTTGGAAGCAAATCTCCTTTTCATGAAAATTCTGTTCAATTTTCCAGTTTCATGCAGCACAAAATACGTTACATGTCATCAATACTACTGCACTTCTGCTTAACAGAAAATGTTTCATCTGCATGATGAGGGGGAGGGTCAGAAAATAATGGGAGATATTATTTTTTGTGGTTTATTTGTCCAGTTGCTTCCAAATCTTGGTGCCCTCCTGGACCAGGCCAGAGGTCCCGGTCAGCTGTGGCCACCCCCAACTCCTTCAAGGTCAGGCCAGTCCCTTCAAGGATACCATACATCAATGTTGCCCTTGGAAAGCCCCTCTTCCTTTTTCCTTCCATTTCCCCCAGCATCATTCTCTTTTCCAAGCTTTCCTGTCTTCTCATGTGGCCAAAGTACTTCATCTTTGCCTCTAATATCCTTCCTTCCAGTGAGCAGCTCCTGGAATATGGACTGGTTTGATCTTCTTGTGGTTCAAGGCACTCTCAGAATTTTCCTCCAACACCGCAGTTCTAAAGTGTCTCTCTTTCTTCACTCAGCCTTCCTTATGGTCCAGTTCTCGCATCCATACGTTACTAATCCTCCTTTCCCTACCCAAACCCCTCTTTCAGCTCTTCCAAGGGAGGGGGAAGCGAGGGAGGGGGGCTACAGGCCTTGTCGGAATGGAGTCTTCTCCCGGTAAGTGCAGGGGGAAATGGGGGAGGGGGAGGCTGGAAGGGCCCATGATGATACCCCTCTTTATCTCAGATCACTAGGGGTGAGTATCTAGACACCCCCCCCCCCACACACACACACACAAAACCCCAGAGTTTAGGCCAGCTGTGTGGCCTCCATCCCACGTGGAACTGGGATTTAAAATTCCAGTTCCTCTCGGATCTTTTGCCTGTCTGGAACCATCCTCGGTACAGAAGTCTAGAAATGCAACCCACTCCCTAACTGCAAGGTGAGTTCAACAGGAGAGAGTCTGCAACTTTTCATACTACAAACTGAGCACACTGTCATCAATAAACACAAAACGGGAGTTTTGGAAAGGCGTTATCAATATTTATAGTACTGGAACCTGAAAACAACAAAAAAATCTCATTCATTGAAATCTGGAATTGTTTTCTTGGCAGCAACCCTTTAATTGTTAATTTCATTTACTCAATTAATTTGCACGGCAAATTATGATTCTTGTTTTCTAGGATTCTTCACCGGACTAATTGTAATGCAGGAAGAATGAAAACAGCAATCAAAAGTATGCAAACAAACACATGAATCATTCCTGCCTCCTACTGGAAGGAGTGATGATCTGTTCAGCAGTTCAATAGTGTGTACATATGTGTCTTCATGTCACCTTTTAACTTATGTGGACCCATTGACTTTCATACAGGATTATTAGGCAAGGAATATTCATAGAGTCATAGAATCACAGAATAATAGAGTTGGAATAGACCACGTGGGCCATCTAGTCCAACCCCCTTCTGCCATGCTGGAAAAGCACTATCAAAGTATCCCTGACAGATGGCCATCCAGCCTCTGCTTAAATAAAAGCTTCCAAGGAGGGAAGCTTTTAAGCGGCTCACAACTAAAAACATTTTAAAACAACTCAAGATATACAATATATACAAATATTAAAACAGTATTAAACAACATTAATATTAAAACACTCCAGGTAAAACCATAAAAGCATATAAAATCGCATCACAAAATCATCGCAGCCCTTGACGGCCTTAAACACACTTCGTTTGGTATAGTTTGGTACAACATAAAATGAATACAGTACACAAAGAAACATCAGGATTCCAGCACAAATCCTATTATGGGGTGGAATGAAACCTGAAAGCTTTTATTTTCTTTCTGAGCTGGAAACAGAGACCTCGTATCTGAACATCCTATTATGTAGACTCACCCATTGGCACTAAAGGGAAATCCACTGACGTGGTAACACAAAGCAGCTCTTTGTCTGTAATTCAAGGAGAGGACTGTCCTTTCCAATGATGGTACATCTCAGCTAAAAAGCTCTGCTCATTGTTGTTTTTGAGTAAATCGTAATACTATTAATACCACCCACTTTGCTCTGTCCAAGAGGGATCTTGCTCACTGATGCTTCACAAATTGGGAATCATAATTCACATGCACACATATGGTCACTCGTAAGCATTTCTTTTTCAAGCAACAGTATCAACTTACAGTGTGCTAAACATCACCTTCTCTTCTACAGTAGACTCTAAGCAGTCTAAGCAGTTTTAAATAAATTTAAATAATCAAAATGCATATCTTATAGTAACTTCAAGGCTTTCCAAACTGAAGCAGTCACGCTCTTACTGCCTTCTTCAATATTATTATTATATTTATTTATATTCCACTTTATCTCTCCTGCAGGAGGTTCAAAGTGGCTTAACATCAAAGAAGCAGCATACAATTTAAAATATGTATACAAACATGCAAACAATCAAACAGGGTTAAATATAAACAGTATTTTTTTAAAATTCCCAGTTAAAAATGGAGAAGATTGGGAAGTCAACTCCCCCCCCAATTTCCCTCCACCTTCCCTCCCCTTGCAACCCTTCCATACTTACCTCCCCTTTTTTTCTTTCTTTCATTTTCTCTTCTTTCTTTCCTCCCCCCCATGCCATCGTCCTTCCCCACTTCCCGCCCCAGTTATACCTTGTTTTTTCCCAAGAAACATCTTTTGTACTTTTTTTCTTTTAATATTTTTATTGTGGAAAAGCTTAATAATATTTTTTTAAAAAAACAAACATTAAAACATATTCAAAGTTAAAAACCATTAAAACATATTCAGAGTCAATATGATGGCACCAAGTCAATGGCGCAGTTGTAAGGCCAATGCGGAGGCAGCTTCTCAGCCTCCTTTTTGCTGAAGACATCCCAAACCTCGGAATATTTTCTTGGAAGAGTCACTAGGGGCTCTGTCTCTTGAGCTTGGCAAACCTGAGCCACCAAACAGTTCTTGTGGCAAAATTCAGAGGTAAATTGCAGTTCCCAGCGTTTCCAAGAAATGTGGGGTCATGCAGCGTCAACCACGCTACTCCCAACACAATGGGAAAATGAGGCACCTTGGTCACCAAAAAGGAAATGTTCTCTTGATGTTCTCGAACCCACATCTTGGTGGGAACAGTCCACTGGCTCACCGGGCCTGATTTTAACGTTCGCCCATCGATGGTTTGCACCATCCTGGGGTCCTTTAAGTCTATATATTCCAGCCCCAAGGAGTCTGCGTACTCTTGATCAATGAAGTTATTCATTGCACCCGAATCCACCATGGACCTCTCTTGGCCGACCTCAAAGTAACCAGTAATAAAAACAGAACACCGGTCTGAGGCTCTGGCCTCTCTACGCTCGGTCGCACACTTCACCCGCCGGTTGAGATGCTTCCTCTCTCACCTCCGAAAGATTCACCGCCACCGCCACCCTTGGCACAGATCGCTTCTTGACTGGGCACTTTTGAGAGAAATCTCCCGTGCTCCCACAATACCAGCACAGATTCAGCCGCTGACGTCTAGCCTTCTCCGCCGCACCAAGTTTGGGATGCGTATAACCCAACTGCATCGGTTCCTCTTGATCTATACGCTCAACTGGGGGAGAGGGTCACCCTGGAAACCGCAACTCTGGACCCAGAGGGGTTATCTTGGTAGTGGGGTGTTCCGAGGTTCCCTGGCTCCACTGGCGGCGAAAGTGAAGGTTAGCATCCAGCCTTAAACATAACGTGATTATTCCCTCCAACGTGGCAGGGAGGTCAGCAGTCCAAAGTACCTCTCCCTGCAACTCCAGATTCAGTCCTTCTAAAAATTGCCCACATAAAGCCTCATCGTTCCAAGTCACTTGCGAGACCAATACTCGAAAAGCAGAAATATATTTAGCCAAGGGCTGATCCTGTTGCAGCAATCGATGCAGCTTTCGACCAGCTAGTTCCTTATTGACTGAACCACCCCAGGTATCCTTGATGTGATCCAGAAAAGCCTGGGCAGTGAGCGTCTGAGCGACTCCAGCTGTGAACAACGAGGTGGCCCACGCAGCCACCGGTCCTTCCAAAAGGCTGTATACAAATGCCACTTTTAACTTCTCAGCCAGAAGTTCTGTTGCACGGGCTTCTATGTGAGCCATGCAATGGCCCCTAAAGATTTTCACAGCCACCATATCTCCGCTGAATTTGGTTGGCAATGCCAGAGGTGGAGGTCCTCGAGGTCTCGATCTTAACTGCATCAGCTCTTGTTGTTGAGTTTGTACTGAGGCCTGGAGTTGCAGGTACTGCTCAAGGGTAGGCTGCTGAGACATTTTGCAGCTGGCTCTCCGCCTCAGTCCTGTTGTGGAGATTTAAAGGGCAAAATGAGTTTCTGATCCAGCTGTCGCACACCGGCCAGGAACCAGGGCCCTTTAAATATTCACACAACCACGGCTGGAAATAACAGTCTATTTATTAAAGTAAACAATGTCCAAAAAAATAACAGTAAACATGAAAATAGCCAAGGCAAAAAGCATTTGAGAAAATCCCAGGAAATGTCCCAAAGCCTCAGGCTAATTAAGTTTATTTATTATTTTATTTTTTATTTATTCGCATTTATGCATCGCCACTCCCAAAGTGGCTCGGGGCGACTTACAGCGATAAATCACAGGGTAAAAACATGATAAAACATGATAAAAACACAGCAAAATACAAATACAGATAAAATCACAATAAAATAACTCAGCCGGGCTGTGCACAGTATTAGCATATGAGTGCCTGAGAAATCAACGACTTTAGACCCCAAAGGCCTGTCGAAACAGGAAGGTTTTACATGCCTTCCGGAATGTCATCAAGTCAGAGGGCCCTGACCTCGGAAGGTACTGCATTCCATAGGGTGGGGGCAATTATCGAGAAGACCCTCCGTCTAGTGGTGGCGAGACGATACAATTTGAAGCTGGGGACCTCCAAGAGTTGAGCCGACTCCGAACGTAGAGACCTAGTGGGACAGTATGGGATGAAGCGGTCCCTAAGGTACACTGACCCCAGACCGTTCAAGGGCTTAAAGGTCAGAACCAGCACCTTGAAAGTGATCCGGCATTCCACTAGTAACCAGTGCAGCTCGCAGAGAATAGGTGTTATGTGGCTGGACTTCGAAGCACCAGTCAACAACCGAGCTGCTGCATTTTGGAACAGTTTCAGTTTCCGGATCACCGACAAAGGAAGGCCAACATAGAGAGCATTACAGTAATCCAGTCTTGAGATGACCGTGGCTTGGACCACTGTGGCTAGATCACGTCAGGAAAGGTAGGGAGCCAGCTTCCTCGCCTGTCGAAGATAGAAAAAAGCTACTCTACTGATGGTGGAGATATGCGTCTCCATCGTCAGTTGAGAGTCCAAGGTGACTCCAATACTTTTGACTGTTGACGACAGACATAATGTCGCGACGTCCAGGGAAGGAAGCTGGATCTCCACCACCACCCCACCCCGGGCGACCCAACCACAGGATCTCCGTCTTTGCTGGATTCACCTTCAACCTACTGGCTCACAGCCATCCAGTAACGGCCTCAAGGGTACGGATCCAGGCCGGCCCTCCATCCCCAGAACGAGCTGGGTGTCATCCGCGTATTGGTGACACTCCAGCCCAAAGCTACGAACCAGCCAAGCAAGTGGTCAGACATAGATGTTAAACAATAGAGGGGAGAGGATTTCTCCCTGAGGAACCCCACATAGCAGTGGGGAACCTCCGGAGACATCCTCACCCCTATTCACTTGCTGCTATCGGTTCCGGAGGAAGGAGGACAGCCAATTCAAGACTATCCCCCCTACTCCGGCTCCAGCAAGGCGGTGAGTCAAAAGATCGTAATCGACTGTATCGAACGCTGCTGTGAGATCCAATAACACAAGCAGCGCCGATCCGCCCTGATCAAGCTGGCACCGTAGCTTGTCTGTGATGGAGACCAGAACCGTCTCCGTCCCATGCCCCGAGCGGAAGCCGGACTGGAAGGGGTCTAACCAAGTAGCGTCTTCTAGGAAGGACTGCAACTGCTCCATTGCTGCCCTCTCAATCACCTTGCCCAGGAACGAAAGATTCGAAACTGGGCAGTAATTGGAGGGGACCGTAGGATCTAATCCGGCTTTTTCAGCAATGGAGTGACCACAGCCTCTTTTAAACCCTCTGCAAACACTCCTTGCTCAAGGGAGGTGTTAATTAGTCTCAACAGAGGGTCTCGTAAGCCCTCCAGGCTAGCTTTCACAAGCCAGGAGGGACACGGATCGAGGGAGCATGTGGTCGATCTAGCTGCGGTCCCTATCCTATCAACAGTTTCTGCGGCCAGTGGCCGAAACCGGACGAAGGTGGGCCCAGCAAGAGGCCACGGAGTCTCAAGCTCATTAACTGTATCAAGAGTGGCAAGAAGGTCCCGGCAGAGGGCAAAAATCTTGTCCACAAAGAAGCTCTGAAAAGCCTCGGCAGAAAGGGCCTGATCATCATTATTTGGGATGGTAGGGACCATAATCAAAGACCTGATTACGTTAAACAATTGTACCAGGCGTGAGCTAGCGGACACTATCAAGGCTGCATAGTATGAATTTTTTGCTTCCTTGATAGCACGCTCATAAGCATCCATAAAAAGCTTATAAGCTGATTTCGTCCCTTCATCATGGAGTTTCCTCCACATGCTCTCCAGCCGTCTCTTCACCTGCTTCATCGATTGGAGCTCCTCAGTAAACCAAGGTGATCGGTTTCGGCGGGGTCGGAGAGGGCGTCTAGGGGCAATCTCCTCGAGAGCATTGGACAGTTTGGTGTTCCAGTTGTTGACTTGCTCATTGATGGAGACGCTGATAGACTCCAGATCCCGCAGAGCATTCAGGAACCTAGATGGTTCCATAAGTCTCTTCGGGCGAACCCAAATTTGTTCAGCGCCCCTGCAGAACGGGGGAGCCAGTTTTACCCGGATTCTCAGGGCGCAGTGATCCGACCATGGCACCTCCAGAGTGGAGGTTAAGGTCACTTGGACACCCGCATTGAAGACTAAATCCAGGGTGTGACCGGCCTGATGGGTGGGTCCCGAGTCACAAAGAGAATCCAAGTGTTGCCATGGTAGACACAAGGTCCTCTGCCGCAGATGACAAAGAGGCTGTGTTGGCATGGACATTGAATTCCCCCAGGACAATAAGCCTGGGGAACCTCAATGCCCAGTCCGACACAGTCTCAAGCAGCAGGGATAGACTCTCTGCTGGTGCGCTAGGCGCTCGGTACACAAGCAGAAAGGTTATACTCTCTTGGGAATCCCACACCAAACCAGTCGATTCAATCCCTGGGGCGTTCAGTGCAGGTACTGCCCTGAGAGATAACATATCATGGGAGAGCATAGCTACCCCCCCCCCCGCGCCTCCCATTCCTACATTGGTAGGTGACAACGTAACCAGAAAGTGTTATTTCCTGAAGGGAGACCTCATTGCCGTCCTGTAACCATGTTTCAGTTATGCAAACAAGAAACAGGTGTTAAGTCCGAGGTGAAATCATTTAGGATGGCAGTTTTGTTCCTGACCGATCTCGCGTTCACCAACACCAAAGAGGAAGGGGAGGAAACTGGATGTCTGTCATCAGTGTACATTGGGATAGGATGCAGGTCAGAATGAGCCGGAGTCTTATTGCGACTCCTGCTCCTTCTCGTATTCAGCCTGTGCCTACCGCCATATCTCCCAGTCAATTTGCGGCAGACCCCCTGAAAAGGAGAAGGCAGGGGGTCTTGTGGCAAAAGAGAGGGACCACAGTAAGGGGGACAGTTCTTTACAGTGTGAGCTCTAGAAGGCGCTGGTGTAAGCTCCACTTCACCGATATATCGGGCTTGGCCCGCCTCCAGATCTTTGAATATGGTGGGCCGACAAGCAGTAGCTACAGGGAAGGCACCATTGACTGGCGCCAGAGAAGGTGATTGCCTCTGTGGGCCAGTGGCAGCACCAGCTATCGAAGATATAAGGGCTCCTTCATTCTTCGTAGTCTGGCCTCTAGCCCTTTTTTGGGGAACAGGACCAGAAGAGTTCTTTTTAAAACTAAAGCCCCTACCCCCAAAAGTTCTTGCTCTGTACCCTCTCCTTCGACGCCCACCCCCCTTACGGCAGTTTTTAGGCTCCTTGGTCTTTGCTTGGGCCGGACTTATAGTGCCCAGAGCAAATGCGGTGGGCACCATAGAGGTCAGCTGCTGGATCTCAGTTCGAGCTGCAGATGTTTTAGCATTGGGCTCAGCCAGGGCTTTTTCAGGTTTCACAACCCCTTGATTAAGGTCAACACAGTCCAAGGTGGAGCTAGGGGTTGGGAGGGGGCTCTGTGTGTCGCTAGACAAGGCAGCTGGAGATGAATCAGGGTGATCTGTTGTTGATTCAAGTTCGCGCTGCGTGGCAAGTTGTCCAGGAATCTGCTTCCGCTCCAGGTCTGCTAGGGGCTGAGGAGAAGAAAGCGGAAGGGGAGGGGCTTCGGACGCCGAATCTCCGCGGCTGGGCGCCATGTTGGTCTCCCGGGCTAACGCCCCCCTTGCGGGCCTGGAGAGCAAGCGCCGGCGTGGGCGGCAGCCGGACGGGCGAGCCAGAACCGTGGAGACATCAAAAGTTCTGCTAGTGCAGAAAGTTGCAGCGTGCTTGCTGGCAGGCTCGACAACACGCTGTCATATTACCCCCATCCTGCGTGAACTGCAGTGGCTTCCTATAGAATTCCGGATCACTTTCAAAGTGTTGGTGCTGACCTTTAAGGCCTTAAATGGCCTGGGGCTAGTGTACCTAAGGGACCGCCTTTCCCTATACTGTCCCTCCAGACCACTGCGTTCAGAAACTTACAACCTCCTTGAGATCCCGAGTTGTAGAAGTTTCCGTCTGACTGCAACGAGGAGGAGAGCATTCTGCGTCATTGCGCCAACACTCTGGAATGCTCTCTCGCCCAAGGCCTTTACTAATTTGTTGGCCTTTAGGAAGGCCTGTAAGACCTTACTGTTCAAACAGGCGTTCGACTGCTGAATAACCCATGGGCACTTTATTGCAACCAATATAATCCATATGTGGTGTGACTTAGCCATTAACTGTAAATGTAAGGAGCTTTTAGATATGCAATTGTTTTCATCTGTTTTATCTGTTTTTATCTGTTTTTAACTGGGTTATAAGGTGTAGTAGGTATTCATGTGCGGTTGGCATATATATGTATTTTATCCGTGTTTATTTGTGTCATAATTTGTTGTGAGTCGCCCCGAGCCGCACGGGAGTGGCGACAGACAAGTCAAAACAAATAATTAAATTAAATAAATAAATAAAAGACTCGATCGATCCCCCCCCCAGCTCAAACAAGGCTCAGGGCCACCAGCCGGGAATGCCCGACCAGGCCGGGTCGACCATGGGCAGCCCCCGTGGCCATAGGCACCCGGACACTCGAAAGGGTAGCCAGGCCCGAACAAGCAGGTCTCCGGAGATCGGGCAGCCACCCCAGGAGACCTGGGGCTCCGCTCGGTCCAACGCTCCGCCCGCCAAAGCCCAAAGGGCACAGCCGAGCCGCGTCCAGACGGCATCCCCGAAGGTACTGTCCACGAAGGAGGTTGGTAGGTTGAGCTCCCCAGGGCCCTCAGCCGGTCGCCAAGTTCCCTGAAGTCCCGAGCCAGCTTGTTATATTGGTAGTAAATGTCCAATAAAACGGGGTGGAGGTCTTCTCCCGTTTGGGCGGCATGTTTGGTCCCTCCCCGGCAGTCAGAAAACTCACTGAGGTCTTGGGGAAAGGGAAAAGGTGGAGAGTTCTCCTGGAGAGTAACTGAAGAGAAGCAGGGAACGTCTCTATATCCAAATCAAAATCTTTAATTTTGTATAATCCAAATAAATTGATTAGAAGTCATCATAGTATAAGTGGAATCAAAGTAAATACATGTTGCAAATGTAGAGGAATCCAACTTCCGATCAATACATCCCAAGGCAATAACATGAGTCAATGCGGAACATTCAAAAATAGAAATATAATCCGGGATGGAAGGGAAGGGTGCGGGTCGACGGTCAGAATAAGGCCTTGCCGTTTCGCCTGTATAGGCTTCGTCTGGACCCCAGGGGGTGACAATATCCACAAATAACAACAATTCCACTGGTCCGGGAAGTCAATGTTTCATCATAAATAATATAATCTTGAATTATGGTGGACGCAGCCACCAGCGTATTCCAACGCCCGGACACACAACAGCAACTAATAATGTGGGATCGCTTTATGTGATCAAAGTTGCCTAGCAAAAAAGTGAGGGTTACAAAGAAGTAGAGGATATGTACCACAATCTCCACTGGATATAGACTACTAGTGTGACAAAAATATACAATGTTCTACTGTCACGACCCAAAATCCGGAGCCAAGGCCAGCTCTCCACAGCAGATAAGGACCAGCTGCATGGTGTGGGAACCAAAAGCCGTTACAGCCTTGGCGCGCAAGTTTGGCACCAACACAGAGAGGGGGCGTGAACACACTGCTTGATTGATTGCTCCATGACTGGATTGTGTACATAAAGGAATGAGGGGAGTGGGTGTGTCATTCCTGACATTAAGCGTTATGATCTCGTTCAGTAAAGTTTTGAGTGATGTCCAGATTGCGTCTGTGAGTCATTTCATCCGGCTGGGCTGAATCTTGACAGAATGCCAGGAATACCAACACCTCTCCTGCGTCCACAGTGAGGATGCAAAGATGTTAAACGGTGTGTTGACCTGGCCGCCCATGGCGGTTGAGAGTGATGAGGAAGACGACCTGGCCTTCGACAGTGAGGAGGAAGACCTTCCCTCTGAGAGTGAAGACGAAGGGGTCCCTTTTGAAATTGTGGATGGGAACTTCATGTTCAGGGCATGGGACCTGAAGACAGAACCTATGCCTAAGGAGGTGGCCCAGCTACGCAGCCAGAAGCCGCCACCGCGGGGTGAGGAACGCAGTGAGAGTTAGCGCCCCGTCCCCCAAAAGGTAGCAGAGGCAACAGCACGTATGCTCGCCATGGAGAAGACCCTTGAGAAGATGTGTCATCAGCTGGTGAGAATATTGCCGGCAGAGGCCCTTCCTGCTGGGTTGGAGCCCCAACCTGGTGCTAAGTGGAGTGACCCCCAGGAGAGCAGCCCTGTGTGTGCTGTTGAGACCCCGTCCCAACCGGATGCCTGGACAGGAGAAAGCCTAAAGCCCTTGAGTTGTCCCGCACCCTGCGGTGAGACCAAGGGGGAAGAAGGAGGATCCCAGGTGCTGTCTCGTAGTGGACAGATGGCAGGAGCGGATCGATGGAATGACCAGCAAGTTGCGCTCTTCCGAGCGTAGTGATCTCGAGGGAACATACGGGGTAAGGCGGTCCCTCAGGTACACAGGCCCTAGACCGTGTAAGGCCTTAAAGGTAAGAACCAGCACCTTGAAGGCAATTCGGTACTCAATAGGAAGCCAGTGCAGTTGCCGTAGGATGGGAGTGATGTGCTCCCTCGCTGGTGCTCCCACCAGCAAGCGAACAGCGGCATTCTGCACCAGCTTGAGTTTCCGGATTGTCGACAAGGGAAGGCCAACATAGAGGGCGTTACAGTAGTCCAGCCTCGAGATGACCGTCGCTTGGATCACCGTGGCCAGGTCGTCCCTGGACAGGTAGGGTGCCAGTCGCCTAGCCTGTCGAAGATGGAAGAACGATGTTTTGCTAACCATGGAGACCTGAGTCTCCATGGATAGCAAAGGGTCCAATTGGACACCCAAGCTCTTTACAAGGGATGACGGGTTAAGTTGCTCGCCATCCAGGGTAGGCAACCGGCACTCATCCAGCCCAGGGTGACCGGGCCACAAGATCTCCGTCTTCGGCGGATTCACCTTCAGCCGGCTGGCACGCAGCCATCCAGTCACGGCTTCGAGACATAGATGGAAACAATCGGGTACGGTATCCGGCCTGCCGTCCATTCTCAGCAGAAGCTGGGTGTCATCAGCGTACTGATAACACTCCAGACCAAAGTCGCGAACCAGCTGGGCCAGGGGGCGCATATAAATGTTGAATAATAAGGGCGAGAGGATGGCCCCCTGGGGGACCCCACAACTTAATGGGAGCCTCCCGGAGACCTCCTCTCCCCTCTCCACACGTTGTCCCCGGTCCTGGAGGTAGGAGGCCACCCAGTTAAGGGCAGTCCCCCTAACCCCAGTCACAGCTAAACGGTGGGCCAACAATGCGTGGTCTACGGTATCAAACGCTGCCGTTAGATCTAACAAAACAAGCAGTGCTGATCCACCCTGGTCCATCTGGCGGCGAAGTTGGTCTGTAATGGCGACAAGCACGGTCTCCGTCCCATGCCCAATACGGAAGCCGGACTGGAAGGGATCAAGTCCAGCTGTGTCTTCTAAGAACCGCTGCAGCTGATCCGCTGCTGCCCTCTCAATTACCTTGCCTAAAAATGGCAAGTTGGACACAGGTCGGTAATTGGACGGAGCCGAAAGGTCTAAATTCGGCTTCTTCAGCAGCGGTCTTACCATTGCCTCTTTCAAACCCCCTGGGAACACTCCTTGCTCAAGGGAGCTGTTGATAATCTTTCCCAGGGGGGGTCTCGTAACCCCTCCCGGCAGGATCTAACAAGCTAGGAGGGGCACGGATCAAGGGAGCAGGTAGTTGGTCTAGCTGCAGCAAGAGCATAGCCTTCCTGTTGGTGTACCGAGCGCCTAATGCACCAACAGGCAGTCTACCAAAGCTTCTCGAGCTGATATCGGAGTGGGCCTTGAGATTTCCCAGGCTCATTGTTCTGGGGCCTTCAACGTCCACGCCGATGCAGCTTCTTTTTCTGTAGAAGCAGAGGACCTAGTGTCGTCCATGGCAACACTGGGGCTCTCACTTTGTAGTACTGGGCCCACGCACCAGGCCGGACACACCCTGGACTTGAGCTTCGTCGCTGGGATTCAAGTGACCCGACCCTTTGTCATAGAAGTGCCATGGTCGGACCACTATGTTCTGGAAATCCGACTAAAGCAACCCACCCCACCTTGTAAGGGCGTCGAACCAATTTGGGTTCGCCCAAGGAGACTCATGGAACCCACACGGTTCCAGAATGCTCTGAGGGATATGGAGCCTGTCAGCGCCTTCCTTGAAATGCAGGTGGAGGCGTGGAATCTAGCGCTTACCACAGCATTGGACAAGGTTGCCCCGAGACGCCCTCTCAGACCCCGCAGAAATCGATCGCCTCGGTTTACCGAGGAGTTGCGATCGTTGAAGCGAGAAAAGAGACGGCTAGAAGGCGTGTGGAAGCGACTGTCAGCTCCGGTAGGCGTTCAAACACTCCACGCTCACTCCAAAGTTCTTTGAAGGAAAGGTAGTTTATTTGATCCTTAACCCAGGGCGGTCAAAGACCGAACTGGCCTTTTCCCGCCTGTCCACACAATCAAACCCTCCTACCCGGCCCCCTGCCTCCTCCCTCCTCCCATTTGTCCTTTCTTCTGGCGATCCGCATATCAAAGGCCGGGAGCATTTCAAAGGCCGGCCAGATGTTCTCCTTATCAGATGGCGGTCAATGCCAGGGCCGTTAGGTAAACAAAGGGCTCAGGCAGCACTGACAGCGACTCCGTGACGGAGCTACGACATCAGCCTATACGTTATTTAAAAATACTTATGAGCGTGCTATGAGGGAAGCCAAAAAAGTCTATTATACTTCCCTGATAGAGTCTGCCAGCTCATGCCCAGCACAATTGTTCAAGATCATTCGGTCCCTAACGATGGTCCCAACCGTCCCAAACGGAAATGATTCGATCCCCTCTGCTGAGGCTTTTCAGAGCTATTTCACAGATAAGAACTCGTTGCTTCACTGGGACCTCCCGGCCACAGTTGATACAGTAAATGAACTCGAGACTCCACCGCCACTCGGGGGCCCACCTTCGATCGTTTCCATCTGCTGGACGTAGAGGCTGTTGATAAGATCATAGCTGCAGCTAGACCTACTACCTGCTCCCTCGACCCGTGCCCCTCCTGGCTAATTAGATCTTGCTGGGAGAGGTTACGAGGCCCTCTGTGGAATATAGTCAACTGATCCCTTGAGCAAGGAGTTTTTCCAGAGGGATTGAAAGAGGCGATAGTGAGCTCGCTACTGAAGAAGCCGAACTTAGATCGTTCGGCCCCCTCCAGTTACCGCCTGGTTTCGAATCTGTCGTTTCTGGGCAAGGTAATTGAGAGGGCAGTAGCGATACAGCTGTAGCAGTTCTTAGATGACACAGCTGGCTTAGACCCCTTCCAGTCCAGCTTCCATTCGGGGCATGGGACAGAGACTGTGCTGGTCTCCATCACAGACCAGCTGAGCTGCCAATTGGACCAGGGAGGATCAGCGCTGCTCGTGTTGCTAGACCTCACGGCAGCTTTTGATACTGTAGACCACGCATTGTTGATCCACCGCTTAACCGCTTCAGGGGTGAGGGGGACGGCCCTTAAATGGGTCTCCTCCTTTTTTCGGGACCGGGGATAGCAAGTGGCGAGGGGGGGGAGCATTTCTGGGAGACTCCCATTAAATTGTGGGGTCCCCCAAGGAGCGATCCTCTCCCCTCTATTATTTAACATCTACATGCGTCCCCTGACCCAGTTGGTGCGTAGATTTGTGCTGGAGTGACACCCAGCTGGTGTTGAGGATGGAGGGCCGGCCGGACTCCGTACCCAAATCTTTCCATCTATGCCTTGAAGCCGTGACTGGATGGCTACGATCCAGCCGATTGAAGGTGAATCCCTCGAAGACGGAGATCTTGTGGCTAGGCCGTCTGGGTGGGGGGGGAATGCCAGCTGCCTACACTGGATGGCGAGGCCTTATGCCCGTCATCGCTAGTAAAAAGCTTGGGAGTCCAATTGGATCCACTGCTGTCCATGGAGACTCAGGTCTCCACGGTCTGCAAAGTCGCATTTTTCCATCTGCGCCAGGCTAGGCGGCTGGCACCCTACCTCTCCGTGAACGACCTGGCCACGGTGATCCAGGCGACGGTCATCTCGAGACTGGATTACTGTAACACCCTTTACATTGGCCTACCCTTGGGGATGACCCGGAAGCTCAAGTTAGTGCAGAATGCTCCGGCGAGATGCCACATTACACCAATATTGCGGCAACTGCACTGGCTGCCCATCGAGCACCGGATCTCCTTCAAGGTATTGGTGTTAACCTTTAAGGCCTTGTATGGTCTTGGGCCAGTGTACTTATTTATTTATTTATTTATTATTCGGGCTTCTATGCCGCCGACTCCCTGAGGCTCGCAGCGGCTTACAGGAGCCGAAGGGCACAGTAAAATACAGGCAATAAGCAGTTAAAAACAATTAAAAACAACAGCAGTATAGTAATTAATAACACAGTTAACACAATGAACAGCACATCATCCTCAGAAGAACGAATAGATGGCGGGGCATGAGCAGGACTTACTCACCAAAGGCCTGCTTAAACAGGTATGTTTTACAGGCCCGTCTAAACGGGAGCAAGTCCTTCATAGCCCGAGTTCCGGCCGGGAGGGCGTTCCACAGCGTAGGTGCTATGACAGAGAACGCCCTCCGGCGGGTAGCAGTCAGCCTTGCGAGTTTAGCTGAAGGTATCTCCAGGAGATTGGAGTCCTCAGACCGAAGTGATCTCGGAGGGCAATATGGGGTGAGACGGTCCCTCTTGAGGGACTTGATACTTGAGGGACCGCCTCTCCCCATATTGTCCCCAGAGATCCTTATGCGGTGAACAAAATCTCCTCAATGTCCCCTCCATCTGGCAACTCCACCTGTCCTCAACAAGACAAAGAGCATTCTCAGTGGTGGCACCAACCTTATGGAATGCCCTACCTGAGGAAGTCAGAGGTATCAGGGAACTGTCCTCATTTCGCCAAGCCTACAAGACGGCTCTTTTTCGCTTGGCATTTCCAGCTGAGTAACTGCTATGCTCTCTGTTTAGTTTAGTTTTAGAAATATTTTAGCGCTAGTAATGTTTTAGTTTAAATCACTGCTTATTGCTTTTACACTGCTGTTTTATAATGTTAGTTCTACGCTCGCTTTTACCTGTTGTAAACCGCTCCGAGCTTCTAGAGAGAGCGGTCTAGAAGCCGAAATAATAAATAAATAAACAAGTTTGAATAAATAAATAAATAAATATCATACGGTACCATAAATTGCAAATGGGATAATATAAGGAAGGATATAATAGGAAGCCTCAGAGCTGTGTGTGCATCAATGTGGAGAAGCTCAAGGTGGGGTCAGCCGAGTAGCAAAGACGTAGTCAAAAAAGACTTACACGTAGAGCAATGGTAATCCATGTGAACACGAGTAAAATGCGTGAGCATTGTCAAAAAGCTAAGAACCCGGAAGACAGTCCCGAAAAAATGCAGATCTGTGTGGTAGATAATCGGGCATCAGCGGGAGCTCGGGTGACACTGTTATAGCGGTCGGAACCAAGTTTATACAGTCTCATGTATACACGGTCTGAAAACAGGAGGGGACATCACTCTCCTGGCATGGGAGAGGAAGTGTCCAAGCCTCAAAAAAGGCCAATGGGAAACCAATCGGGGGGGGGGGGGGTGCGTTCTCCGTGTCACTATTATTAGCTTTATCAAGGTGTAAAAAGGTTGTAAAGATAATATCACAGCAAAGATAGCCAAGATGGTAAGTATGTAAACAAGCATGAAGTAATGTCCAAGCGTCTCATCAATGCAAGCACCATATCTATGAAATAAAAGAAAGACCCCAAGAGTAAAGGAAGCCAAACATGGAAACACAAAGCTGTAGTAAAGCTTAACTAATGGTAAAAGTTTACCTACCAACGAATTAACGTGGCGGAGCATGGCCAAATGAAGGTAAAGAAGAGGAACAAAGGGTAAATTTATGTGAAACTAATTAGGTAAGTTGGGAGAGCTAATCAACATGTGGGAATTTAGGCAAGGGTAATGGGGAGCTATAATGCATTAAAGCTAATGAGGTAGAATAGCAACAATGATCCTGAAAATCACTTAACAAGTAAGGATAGAGTAGAGCCAAATAGCCATGAACTGTCAATGATGCCATGACCCATCTAGATGAACAAAGGCTAATGCCAAAATGAAGAAATGGATGAAAGAATGAATGTAGAAGGTGGACAGCACAGGGTCCCAAGAAGATAAATAATAGTATATCTACTGCCATGAGAAGTTCAGGATGAAGAGAGAACTCTGGCTCATGGTCATCCTAAAGACCAGATTAAACGTAAACAGTGAATGGCTATGGTGAAACAGGGATATGGAGGTAAATTCCAATCTCCAGGGAAATGAATAGGAAGTACGGTAGTAATAAGCAAGGGTACTAGGGATATATATGGGCATGGGAACTAACCCTATGTACAAAATTGTACAGTGATGTGTAGATGTAACATTTACGTAAGCAGGGTGGAGATACTCAGTGGATCATTGAGGCCAAAAGGGGCCACAGAGGCTAATAAGGAAATCCATTTCTGTGCGTATTAAGATGTCATGGGCATTTTGGTGTGGTTTCAGGAAGATTTTCTCAAGGCCAAGGAACTGAAAGGAATCACAGGTATGTTTAACAGTGGCAGAATGAGAATAGAGAAAGGAATCAGTTGTCCCATTCCTGATTCTGGACTTGTGTTCACAGATCCTAATTTTTAATGGACGTGAAGATTGTCCAACATAAATCTTTGGACAAGGGAATATCAAAGGATACGCACAGTGTGTAGAAGAACAGGTGGTGAATTGCTTGATAGAAAATGATCTAGACTTAGATGGGACAAAAATTTCTCTACTGCGATATACTTGTTTACACACCGAACAATGTCCACAGGGTTTTGTCCCTGGGGTCATGGCGCTGGGGGAGTTGGACATGGTATGGTCTGTGTGCACAAGGATGTCCCTAATATTATGGGATCTTCTATAGGCTGGTATAGGTGGTTTGCTCAGTCCAGGAATATCGGCCACTAAAGGCCAATATTTCTTGATGATCTTCATAATGCGGTTACTGTATGCAGTGAGTATAGTAGGCCATATTAGTCTGTCCAGAGATGTCCTTTGTTTGGGTTGTAAAAGATTAGTCCTGGAGATATGGTCTGCTCTAGTTTTGGCACTTTGAATTATGTGATGGTGATATCCTCTCTGTAGGAATGTATTGATCATTTTGGTAGCTTCTGTTTGGTAATCTCGTTCTGTAGTGGAATTCCTTTTGAGTTGTAGTAGTTGAGAATAGGGTAGGTTATTTTCTAAAGGAATGTGAATGGAATGATTTGTAATGTAGAATGGAATTTTTGTCCATGGGTTTTTGATAGTTCCTGACCTGTAAAGCCAAATTGTTGACATGTACTGTGACATCTAAAAAAATTACTTGTTCAAGGGTAGATTCAGAGATAAATCTAATGGCTCTATGCCAAGAATTCAACCATATTTTGAACTCATGTAGGTTAGTGTTCCGAGTAAGAACGGTAAATATGTCATCAATGTACCTATACCAAAACTTGATATGTTGTGGCATATTGTTGGAGGTAGATGAAGTTAAGTATTCTGCTTCTAGTCTCCCCATAAAAAGATTAGGTGGGTGTCACCGAAGAACCCATGGCTACCCAGCTGGTTTGTAAATAAAAAGTTCCCTCAAATATAAAATAATTATACTCCAAGACACAATCAAGCAGCTCTAAAAGAAAGTGTGTCAGGGGAAATTGAGGAAGGGGTCTGGAGTCCAAAATGTCGGAAACAATAGCTCTAACCTCATCTAACGGAATGACTGTGTATAAAGAGGATACATTGGAGGTCACGAGCCAATCACCCTCATTTATAGTAGCACCTTCAATTTTGGATATTGTCACAACGCAGGCCCTGTCTCCACCCCGTAATCACACACACACAGACGATGTCAATTAACTATTTATTAAGCGGCAATTAAAAGCAGGTGAAGAAGATAAAATGTCCAAAAAGTAGAGATCAAATAGTCCAAGGTAAAAAGCAATAATGTTCAAAAGTATTCAAAGGCAAGGATCAAAACAAGGTCCATAAAAACAAAGCGAAACAAGCGAGGCAATAGAATCCGTGGTTAGCAAGGTAAAGTCCAAAGTTCATGGAATCAACAAGATTTCAAGGCAGTACTTGGCAAGGCAAGCCAGTCTATAGCTCCCAGGAGGACAGCAAGCTGCTACGTCTCTCCAGCTCAGACGTGGCGGGCAATCTGAAGAAGTTTTCCACGAAGTGCATATTTAATTCCCTCCTTTGTGAGACCAGCACTTTTCCAAGCCTCGTCTCCAATCTCTCCTTGTAGCCTCGATACTCCCCCTTCGGTCGAACTCCGCTCAGGAATGGCCCCATCTGCGCCATTATCTTCCTGGGAACCAGATTCGACCTCGGCTTCCATGTCCTCCTCAACATCTGCCGTAAACACCCTTTCCTGTGACCCGAAACCTCCCGGTCTTTCATATTCTGTATCTGATCCGGAATCATGAGAAGCCTCGTCATCAGAATAGGCCTCCGGCCAGTTGTCATCCCATAGCAAGCTGTCTGTTGGTGATGAGGGCCCTTCATCCCCGCCATCCTCTTCATCGGGGTCTAAAACCAACTGAACCCCTGGGGCCGCAGCCTGCCCTCCTGGCGGGGGTGGGGACAGATTAACCTCCTGCCCCCCCCCCCCGGGTCCGATGAGGGCTGAGTTGCTACAGATATAAAATCAACAGTGTCTCTAAGATAAGAGGGGTTGGAAACCACAAACGGTTGTAATATGTGATCCAAAAATTTGACCAAGGGTTCTAAAATACTGCCACTGCCAGATACGATAGGGCGACCTGGGGGACGAAGGAGACTTTTATGGATTTTGAATAAAGTATAAAAGACTGGAATATGTGGGTTTTGATTGATAAGAAATTTTGCAATGTCATCATTAATATATAAGAAAAAAGGTTAGCTGCTATGCCCGTACAGTATAAGAGAAAAGGACACGCAACCATGACAATGTGTTTGAGTTGTGTACTATGTGGGGTAAGGGTTAAGGGCCAAACCACCCGATCAGTAGTTGATTTTGATTGTGATGTAAGTAACGAAGTTCTGGGTGTTCTGGAGGCCTTCTCCCGAGCTTTAAGGAGAGAACGTTTGGGGTAACCTCTGTGAGATAAATTCGTGATAAGAGAATTAGCAGCCATCTCATAATCTCCTGAAAAGGAGCAATTACGTTTTAGCCGTAAAAGCTGGGAAAGGGGAGATTCTCCTTTAAGGAAAATGAATGAAAGCTGGAGTGATGG
Source organism: Anolis apletophallus (assembly GCA_030556195.1). Lineage (NCBI taxonomy): Eukaryota > Metazoa > Chordata > Lepidosauria > Squamata > Anolidae > Anolis > Anolis apletophallus. Next base: position 51,552,430 of record JARBWK010000011.1, on the reverse strand, counting down.
AGAAAGGAGTTGCTGGCTGTGGGCTTGCTGTAAGTTTTAACCTTCAGGCTGTTATCTCTAACGAATACTGTGACATCCAAAAAATTAATTGAATTCAAACTAGAATTAACAGAGAACTGGATGTCAGGATGCCAGGAATTAATCCAATCTGTGAACTCCTGAATGTTGGTATTACGTTTAATGACTGCATAAACGTCATCAATATAACGGTAATACAGTTTAATATTGCTGGCCATAGGGTGGGGGGTCCCAATATGCTGTGATTCAAGATGATTCATGAATATATTAGCGACGCTGGGCCCTAAAGGTGACCCCATAGATACCCCGGATTTTTGTAAATAAAAATTCCCATTAAATGCAAAATAGTTAAGCTCAAAGACACAGTCCAATAGGTCCAAAAGAAATTCCGTGGGTGGGGACGGGTTAGAACGCATTTCCCATAGTTGCTGTATAATGAATCTTACCTCCTCAAGAGGAATGAAGTTGTACAAAGCTGCAACATCAGCTGAACTTAAAATATCCCCCTCATCCAACTGAAAAATTTCTACCTTATTAATAAAATCGGTAGTGTCCCGTAGAAAGGAAGATCCAGAAGAGGCATGTACCTTAAGATGGGAATCGAGGAATGAAGCAATGGGGAAGATCATGGAATCGCAACCTGAAATTATTGGTCTACCGGGAGGAGCAGTGAGACTCTTATGAACTTTTGGCAATATATAGAATTGCGCTGTGCGACAATGTGTATTAATAAGGAACTTGGTCAACTTATCATCAATGTAATTCAATGAGGCTGCGTTATAAACAGTGGTAGAAATGGTTTTGAGGAACCTATGATAAGGGTCCCCCGGTAGCTTGAGATAAATTCTGGAATCCGCCAATTGTCTGTTAACCTCAGCTAAATAATCTGATTTGCGTAAGCATACGAGGCTTCCACCTTTATCTGAAGGCTTGAAAATTATATCTGGGTGATTACCCAAGGTTTTAAGGGTATGTATGTCTCGAGAAGAGAGGTTGGCTCTTTTAAGATCATTGCGATGGTCTATCCTAAGGGCCTCCCTGGTTACTATTTCTTCAAAAGTTTTAATCCTGTGAGAGATATTGAATGGCACAAATTTACTCTTAAGGTGAAACCGACTGGAGAAGGGGGTGGGGGTTGCGGGGAGAGAAGCATTAGCAAAATGTTCTTTAAGTCTGATGTTTCTGTATAAAGTTGCTAGGTCTTTTCTTATGTTCAAAGAGGAACATTTCGGAGTATACACATATGAAATACCTTTATTTAACAGATTGGTCTCATATTGAGAAAAACAATAGTCTTAAAGCTCGGGAGAAGGCCTCCAGAACACCCAGAACTTCGTTACTTACATCACAATCAAAATCAACTACTGATCGGGTGGTTTGGCCCTTAACCCTTACCCCACATAGTACACAACTCAAACACATTGTCATGAAACACTGGGACTTGATCTCAGACATTGCGGGTTTAGAAAGAACACCTATGGTTGCTTTCAAACGCACTCACAACATCAAAGACATTCTTATCCATTCCACATTTAACTTGCAGCCCTTAACCAGCTCCCTTACTCTTGGCTCGCAGGATTGTGGCCATTGCAGTGCATGCAAAAACATTAGCCGGGACCGTATAATCAGGAACGTACATGCCAACACAGAGATCCGTGTCAGGTGCTTCGCGACCTGCAATACTTCCGGACTGATCTATGTCCTCAGATGCAATTGTCCCCGCCCCTTTGTTTACGTAGGCCAGACAAAGAGAGCCTTCAGATTACGAATTTCTGAACATAAATCTAATGTGAGACTTGGCAAACAAGACTCGGTTTTATATTCACATTGCTTTAATTTCAAACATCGTCCCGAAGATCTCAAATTCACCTGTATTGAAAAAGTAATCCCTTACTCCCACTCGGATCACCAATTAGCACTTTTACGAGCAGAAACACGCCTTATTTCCGCCCTCTCCACCGAATACCCACTCGGATTGAATGAAGGTTTATCAATTTCTGCTTTGCTCAATTAACTCTTAATTATTAGTTAACTCTGGTGTAGTAGATTATCTATCATTAGAATTACATTAAATACATTGCTCTGTAGTTATTCTGGGCCTTACTCCCCTGAGTTTGGCCCGTGCCTGTTCACACGAGCCCTTACCGGTATGTATCATTGCGTTGTTTTATAGTATTAATCTTGTTAAAAATTGACCTCTGTCTGGACCAGCTTGCTATTACCTGGACACTTTCATTGATATTTTAGATGAGTGGATGCCCCTGACGCCTTATTATAATTTTGGGTTTTTGAAAAAGCGCCTGTAGGCGCGAAACGGAGCGGGAACCCGGTGACTTCCGTCAACCCGGCCCCTACGACGCACTCTATGGCTTCACGACTCGACCTGGATTCTCATACTGGGATATAACCCCTTGATTTATATGGACTATTATTTGACCCTCCTGGTCTGTCTATCCTGTTATACTGTATTATTCGTGAGTACGACTGTATAGTACTTGATTGTTATATTAATGACTTGGAGATAATTCTTAATGAATGATGGATTATTAATTTTCAAACGTCTTTTGGTTGCGTGTCCTTTTCTCTTATATCATTAATATATCCCATGATGGACCCATGGTTAACTATATCTCTAATGATTTTGGCAAACTGAGAGGTTGGATCAGAAGGAAGACATTTGTAATATCTGGAATCTCCCAGTTGTCTGAGGGCCTCCTTTGTGTATTCTAACCTGTCCTGACAGACTATCACCCCTCCTTTGTCTGCAGGTTTCCAAATGACTTGTTAGTGGTGTCCCATATCAGTGAGTGATTGTATATCTGATCTGGAGAGGTTAAAAGTGTCCGTGATACTCCAAATGTTTCATGTGTAATGTTTCACGGAGGACTATGTTTTCGAAGGCCCTAACATTACTACAGGCCAAATGTGGTCTAAAGTTACTCTTGGTGGAAAAATTGGGCCAAGGCTGGTGGTGTAGGGCGGTGTGGATGTATCCTTGGATGCAAAAAATAAACACGCTAAATCTTCACGAACGTCTAAGTCTGAACATTTAGGGGTTATGACAAAGGATAACCCTTTATTAATAATCTTGGACACATCATCAGGAATTGACACACTAGATAAATTAACAATCAAGTTACCCTCTTGTTTTGCCTGGCCCTGCGAAAATTGTGCTGTCTCTGTTCCCCAGGGATGGTCCGATTTCTCAGGGCATAGGAGCCCATGGAGGAGTCATTAGAGAAGTGTACAGACCTCTGTCTGGTTCTCCAGTTGGGTTTTTGGGACCATTTATAAATTTTATTGGACTTGTAGTCCTCCTGATCCCTTCGGAATTACTTGATCTTAATTTGTTTGAGTTCCTTATAAAGCTTGTCACATTCTTTTTTATGGAGTCCAAATTGATTGGTGTTAATGAACTTGAAAGTTCACCCTTGAGGGTGGAGATCTCAGATTTCAAAGTTGCCTACCCAATAAAATATATGCATTTGGAAATCCCTTATACCAGCGCAGTTCAAAACATTATAGGAGTCTACACTGACCATACAATGCCTTCTTGTCCCCATACAAACTGCCTAATGTGGTGTAGGGAGCAAATTAGTCTGGGGCATCCTAATGATTCCCCAGGCTAATGTGGTTTAAGATGGAATACACATGAAAATCCAGTTTTATTGCAGGATAAAATAATACCTGGAATGATCCATACCTTCCAGGAAGGTCCTCATCTTTCCTGGTATGGGCCCTATGGGGACTTCCTCTTGGAATTGCTGCGTGCGATCCCAGAGCCCACTCCCCATACTATCCCGCTTCCGTGGGCTCAGACAGCCTAGGGAGGAGGGATGGCACTACCACCATCCCCTCTTTGCCCCTTTTCACCCCCAATCTTACTGTCAAAATAACGCTTTGGAGAGGGGGAAATTCTCTCTCCAAAGCTCCTGGGGTCATTTCAATATGCCAGGAGCTCTGGAGAAGCCCTGTGTCTTTCTTGCTCCTGAGGCTTTTATAGCATATTTTGAGGTAAAACGGGGAAGTGGGTGGAGGAGGCCATTGGCCATGCTCCAGTGCTGATTGCAAATCTGGCCATCCCATTAGAAAAGCAGGATTTCCACCCGCTCATGTAGCTGCTAAATGCGGGTGGAATCGGCGTTTTGGGCCAGTGCAGAAGAACCCATTGTTTCCTCTTCCACTTGCATAAATCAGATTGAAAGCTGCTTCATTGCCTGGGCTGAGGTAATCTTAGACCAGATGTGGACAACTTTTGGTTTTCTTGAGTTGGACAGTGGTAGTCCCCATCCAGCTAGCATAGGCAATAGTATGAGGTCAAGGGAATTGCAGTCCAACTAAAAAAACTGCTCCTGAATTATACTGAAGGAACATTCATCTGGAAGGATATCAAGAAGTTCAACTATCTATCTTCAGATTTGTTCCAGTTACAACTAAATCAGTAATCACACCACAGTGGTGTCATCATCAGAAAGGTCATTTTCCGAGTTCCATGGTGTGAATGGGCTCCATAAATATCATCTCCCCCTGGTACTATTAAATGAGTGAATTCCATGCTATACATATCTATACTGAATCCTACATATCTAAGTATTCTGAGTTTCAGGAAAGTAAGAATTTAATCCGGCGTGTCCTCCTCTTCCTCAATTTCATTATTAATGTGTAATAATATATCATGCTGTGCAATATAATTATCTTCTAGCACGCATTTCAATAGGTACCGCTTTTCTCTCCCTGCGTGAGGTGATATGGATGTGAAGGGTAAAGAATCCCTTTCTCCAGTTATTCTGATGGAGAAGCTGCACTCAATGGATTTCTCCTTGTCAGGAAAATAATTAAAATCATAAAAGTCTTCATCAAGACTCCAAAGATGTGAAACATAATTACAGTGAAGGTTGAGATTTTCAGAATGCCTACACAGCAGAGATTTCCCACTGACAAGATGAGTTCACATGCCAAGTCTGACTCAAGTGTGACATTTTCTGTATCTAAGCAAGTACGTGAAGAAGTCAACTTGAAGAACATTCATGTTGTTACTCAGAATCCCAGGTCTGATCCCGATGTAATAACTGCAATGGGTTCCAATTAAAACATGCAAAGGTCACCTTAACCTGTTTTGTTGATCAAAGAAAGATGCCGGGAAGAATCCCAGATCTGACGTGTCTTACGTTTACAGATATTGCTATTTTATAGACATTCAAGATAATAGACATTATTCCAATTGGTACAAATTACAATCTGCTGCTTCATTGGTTTGATGCGTATTCACTGATTTCATGTTTTATAGCATGTGATTGGTGGATGATGTATGGCGGTAACTTTAAAAATAATAGCTATTATTATATATTTTTATTATTTTATTTATTCGATTTCTACACCGCCACTCCCAACAAGCTCGGGGCAGTTCACAGAAACAGATTAATATAGCACAATACAAACAGGTAGCAGAATTAAACTAAAATCTATTCTAAAACTCAAAAGCTTGCCTAAACAAGAAGGTTTTGCAAGCCTTTCGAAAGGCTCCCAGATTTCGCAGTGCCCGAGTCTCTGATGGTAGGGCATTCCACAATTATTTATTTATACCCCACTTCATTTCTCCTGCATGAGAGATCATAACTATTATTATCAGGCAGGATTAGACAGATTCATGGATACCAAGGGAATCAGTAGCTACTGAAATGGACATCCAAGTGCCACCTCTGTGTTGATGGAGGCAGGCAGGATTTTCCCCGGGTACTGGTTGTGGGGGGTCGGGAGCAGGTGAGGGTTTTGCCCTCCTTTCTGCTAGAGATCCCTGTGTACAACTAGTGGGCCACTGTGTGACACAGAATGCTGGACTAGATGGGCTGAGGCCCGATTCAGCATGGCTCTTCTTATGTTCTTATGTTCTTATTATTATTATACCCCGCTTTATCTCTCCCACAGGAGACTCAAAGCGGCTTAACATAAAAGCATCAGCATACCATTTAAAATACACAAACATGCAAACATTAAAATTGGATTAAATATAAACAGTATTTAAAAATTCCCAGGTAAAAACCATTAAAACATGTTCAAAGTTTAAGTTAACAAAGTAATTTGCTTGCTGTGCTGGTGTTTATTGCCTTTCTGACCTGAGAAATGAATATGGTTGAGGACAATGGTGTGAGGATGGACTATCCGGGTGGAGTGGCCCTTGTGTGGTTTTTAAGCAGAAGCTGTCATGAGTGCTGCATGACGGGGGTTAGACTGGATGACCTTTATGGTGTCTTCCAACTGTTCAAATCTATGATTCTAAATTGACAAATATTCTGAGCTGATATAAGGCAGCACCTGTGTGACTGCTGCAGAACACACAAGTTCTTCTTCAAATAGAACCGATTTGGGGCTGAAGAAGTAGAACGGCCACATGAACAAAATCCCCCCAAGAAGACCAAATGCTGATGCTCCAGAGACTTAGCTTTTTCCATTAAAATTCTCGCGAAATTGCACAGATATTGTCATTCGTGTCTGACCTTGAGGTTTGGTGACTTTAATGTATGTATTGCTGGAACACAATTGAGCTTACCAAGCAATCCACGCAGCATTGACTGTCAATTCCTCTCCATTATTCTTCACTCATCTCTTCCATCCTCATGTTCATTGCAGAACTTTTATTCACTAGAAAAATTCTCACAATGCTTGTCAAAAAGTATATTCCTATATCCACACTGCGTGTGAAACCAAATAATAATAATGTAATACACTTTATTTATATTCTACCCTATCTCCATGAGGAGACTCAGGGCAGATTACAGTGTGCACATATACAGAAACATTCAATGCCATTATACAATTAACAAAAACAGACAGTACATAAACAGAAGTCAAGGCTTCCTATCTTTTTCCACCTCCAGCATCTGGAGGCTGTGCTCAACTCTGGAGTGACAGGGGGTGCTGTCACTCCATCTTCCATGGCAAGGAGCTTTGTTGTCCTTAGACACTCTCCCAATTGAATTGCCAGCATGTCCGCATGGACGCCTTTTATTACCACCCCATGGTACCTATTTATCTACACACATTGCTGTTTTCAAACTGTTAGGTGAGCAGAAGCTGGGCTGAAGGTTGGGAGCTCACCCCAATCTGGGCTTGAACTGTCGACCTTTCAATCGGGAAGATTTTCTGCAGCTGGCAGTTTAACCAACTCTGCTAAACCACCTCCTTCGAACTAGCATGCAAAACATCTCACTCACTCGGGATGAATGTGTCTGTTTCATTATCTGAAATAGTCACATTTTTTCAAAGCATAAATTCATTTCAACCCGTTTCCAGAATAATCTACATGTGGAAAGAGTTTGTTCTTTAAAAAGCTAGCATTGAAAAAAATCCTCAACACTGTATGAAATGTGTGTTAAAGAAACAGAGATGAAGACTTAGTTGGAACGATTATAATTTTGTAAAAGAACTCCCCATACATTCCCCCCAAAACCCTCTGTTTTCTCCTCCCGACATGTCAAGATACAACTAAGAAATAATTAATCTGTTATCCCCAAATTGTTCCTTTCCCTTCCCTCCCCCCGACCCCACTTTGGAAAAAATGTACCATAATAATGATGGTGGTGGTGGTGGTGGTGATGTCTGGATTTTTGTAGGCACAATTATGTAAAACTGTTTTCTGCTGACTATCCATTTTTCTTAGTTGCATGTATATTCTGACAATTCTTCCTGTGAGCTTCAAGTCTGTCATCCTTTTTTATTTTATTTTAATATCTTTATTAAGTTTTTTTTACATAAGATAAAATGAAATAATGAAGTAGAGAAAGTCATCCCCAGAGCTTGGGGAGAGAAGTGAAAGAAAAAGACTGAAAAGTGAGGAGAGGGTAAGAGAGGGGTAAAGAGAGTGGGAATGGAGAAGTTTGTCATCCTTCACCACATTTTATCCGCACAGATTCAGCTCTCAGAGGTCACTCAAGTTGAGAGACTGGAGACTTCATCCCATCGAGCAGGTCAAGTGTTTGGAAGAGTAGGTTTACTCTATTTTAAAATTAAACGGGTGGTTTTCTGACCTCCATCACACATTAACAAACTATCTGCTTTATTCAGGAGTTCTCCGTGGATTTGCCATCCCATTGTAGAGAGTTCCCTAGGCAAATCATCCACTGAGGCGACCAAGGTGTTTCAGTCCCATGACTGAACCCAGACCGCACCGGATCCAGATAACCAGTTTCCTCCAAGAACACCTGGAGTTGCAAGACCATCACACGTTCCAGGACTTTGCTTTAAAAGGAGCGATTGGAAACTGGCTGAAAGTTGTTCAATTGAGGGCCCTTCCACACAGCCCTCTATCCCAGAATATCAAGGCAGAAAATTCCACAATATCTGAATATGGACTCAGGTCAGATCCAGACAGGCCTTTATCCCAGGAGATTTTCTTGGGGGTCTGTCCACACCCACCCCAGAAAGCACACACTTTCTGGGTGGGTGCTGGGACATTCTCTCAGGCTAGCCCAAGATAATGTCTGGAGGCTCTCCCCCCCCCCTCCCCCAGAGCCCCCAGACCCCTTGGAAAAGTAATAAAAACTTACCCTGCCTCCATTAAAAGCTTTGGCTGGCTCTCCTGGCATATAGAAATGATACGCCAAGAGAGCAAGGGGGAGGAAAATCCCCCTCTCCTGGCACATAATTTCTGCATGCCAGGAGAGCCAGCTGAGGCTTGTAATGGAGGCCAGCTAAGTTTTTATTACTTTTCTAAGGGGTCTGGGGGCGTCGGGGGAGGGGGTGGGTATTCCGACAGTTTACCGGGCTTATTTAGCCCGGTAAACTGTCGGAATACTGTCTGGACTGCAGTATTCTGCAGTCCGGAACCTGAAATAGTGGGTTTTTCCCGCACCTTCAAAGAAGGCCCGGAATAAACCCACTATCTAATTAATTTGCTACAAACCAGGGTTTTCCTGGTTTGTAGTGAATTAATTCTGAACTGTCCAGAACATTGTCTGGACAGCCCCTCCTTTATTGTGGGAGTTACCACAATAAAGGTCCTGTCTGGACAGGCGCTCAGATAACAGTTCAAAGCAGATATTTTAGGATTTCCTGCCTTGATATTCTGGGATATAGGGCTGTGAGAAGGGCCCTGGGTTGTTATATGGCAGTATAGAAGGGGCTTAAGACATTTCACTGCCTGGGGCAACAAACAAGATGGCACCTCCTTGTTCTATGGACTGATACCAACTGGACTGGCAACTGGAACACGACTGCAATTAGAAAAACAAGAACAATCTCCCTTTTTCGCAACTCATGCGCATTAAAAGAAATTCCAGTACTGTAGAAGACTTTGAAAGCTAAGACTAAAGTAGATAATATGGATAGGAAGTCTTTATTGTGCAAACAACCCAAACGTCCCAAACAACGAGTGATCTGGCCTCTACATTACACTACGAGGAGCCAAGCCATCTTAAAAATAGTAAAACGCCACTGGCCTATGATTTCGGACATTAGCGGCATAGAATATCCACCGATGCCGGCGTATAAACGCACTTTTAATATTAGAGATGGCCTCATTAGATCGGATCATCACAAAGCGGCATCACCCATTAGAAATTTCCAAGCTGGCACCTACAAATGTGGCCATTGTGTGGCCGTATCACCTCTTAAAGAGATATTGTTACCACATCTCCCTCAACCCATCAAAATACGTCAGTTCTTTACGTGCGGATCAAAGGGATGCGTATATTTGATAATCTGCGACTGTATGAGGGTTTACACTGGCCAGACTCAGCATTGTCTGAGAACGAGAATAGGAGAACATAAATCTCGGATTTTGTGTGGCAAGGAAGATTCCTATATGTATCAACACTTTCACACTGTCCATAATTCGAAACCAGCATTCACTTTTCTAGGATTGGAAAAAGTGGAGGCAGCACCTCATGGAAACTTACAACAGAAGCTTAGGCAAGCCGAATTAAAATGGATAATAAGACTCCGCAGCGAGCAATCCATAGGACTCAATAATTTCCTGAGTGTAGGAGAACTTCTCGTTTAAGTGCTTAACTTTACAGCTGTGGCGCATCTACAGTTCTATTTAATTCTTTCCTGAAACCCATTTTTTCACCGTACTCACGGTCAGCGACATTAACATCCATCTTGGCATGTTGGGTAATCAGTTACGGCTATGTCTTCACCTCTCTCCCCACCCGCTGTTACCCATTGTGGTTTTAGCCTATTATTTTCCTTTATATTACAGATAAATAATTATTTCTACAAGAACCGCCCTGAAGAAGAATATCGAAACGTGATCGGATCCACATATATTCACACGTTGGCGGATCCTACCATTTTACTTTATTCAAAGACTTCCAGGGATTTCCCTCGTTTTGAAGCGGATTATTCTCCAGTTGGTTCGCATTGATTTCATTTTGTCAGGAGCATCGGTTCCGGGACTACAAACTCAGCACGCCCCATTTGGGGAACAACTACCAGTTTATTACACCATTTGCAACCTCCACCATCTGGACTTATTTGTTGTGGCCCACACCACTAGGTTTCTCTTCCTTTTGAGATATTATCATCAGGATTGTGTATTATTTTGTGGCTTCGTTACACGGGAGGGTTTCCCGGTGGAGCATCGGCTCCAGGATTACAATCATTTTGAGACTTCTCATCGCATTCCATTTTGGCTGGAGGTGTGCTCTAACAGTGTTATTTTACTGAAGACTGTTTTCCATTTGGGAGAATTATTCGTCACCTTATTTCATTTTGTGTGCATTGACGCATAAAGAAGGTATTTACCTGAAACTACTAAGCAGTAAACATTATTTGAACTATATCACTGATTTGTGTGGCTTGTTTTTCTAATTGCATTCACCAGCGGGTGTAGGATATATTATTCATCCACCCTTTTTGCAACTGGAACACGACAGCAGGCAACGTTACACGACACAAAGTAAGTCAATTTATATACGTCTCTTTCCAATTAACACCTTGCTGGTGCCCAGCATCTGTAGTCTGAAATGACTGCCTCGCTGTGCAAAACAATAGAATCAGATGGTGTCTCACAGTCAAAGCTTGTGCCACAAATACATTTCTCAATCTATACAATAAAGGCGGCTCTTTGTGGTTCATACTCACCATGAGGAAGATCAGAAGTCAGATGAGGCAGAAGGTGACTCTGGATCAGCTCCCATTCAAACTCGTCCTCCACACTTTGGGTGTATTCACAATGATTCGTATCCTCATCTTCCTCAAATGTACAGCCAGCTGTGAGAAACAGGAAAGAGGCATCAACATCTTTGCCTGTAAAGTCACATAGTCAATGAATTCCAACAGGGTTCGGGAAAAGTTTTACAAAAAACAGCATATGGGATGCAATCCATAAACATTCTGCCAGTTTCTGACTCTTCTCCTAGATTTCAAGTGTCACAGAACCACAGATCTCTATAGTCAAAGAGCATATTGCACATCGGCTATATCAACCTTCAATGTAATATAGGAAATCTTACACTAGAGCATCTCCAAAAGAAAATGCAACTGTATTCAAAGCTCTAAATGGCTTGGGACTTTGAGGGAACAGCCCTCTCTCTTCATATGTGTCTGCTCAAAGATTACGGTGTACTTGGGGCGGGGGAGAAATATCTATATTCCAACAGTGAAATCAATAAACTGTGTTTGGAAATGGGAGAAGAGGGTCTCCATTGTGGCACACAACTCTGACATGCCCTTCCCTGGAGGCCCAACTGGCACCAAAACCCATGTCAACACTTCTAAAAACTTTTAAATCAAGCTCCAAGTGAAGTTTCATCATGGATTCTGTATTATGGGTTGATGCGAGTTTTCCAGGCTGCCTGGCCACGTTCCAAAAGCATTCCCTCCTTTCACCCACATCTATGGCAGACATCCTCACAGATTGTGAGATCTGTTGGAAACTAGGCAAGTGGTGTGTGTGTGTGTGTCCCTGTGGAATGATGTCGAGGGTGGGAGAAAGAACTCTTGTCTGTCTGAAGCAAGTGTGAATGTTGCAGTTAGCAAGCTTGAATAGCATTGAGTAGTCATGCAACTGCAAAATCAGTGAGGATATCTGCATAGATGTAGCCTGGCCTCCGTTGCCAGGAGGCACCCTCTGCTTGGGAGGTGTTTACTGGCACTTGATTGTTTGCTGTCTGGAGTTCCCCATTTCTGAGTGCTGTTTCTTATTTATTGTCTTAATTCTGGTGTTTTCTTAACAAAATGGTTGTCAGAGTGGTCCAGCATCTGTGTTCTCAAATAAATAATACTCTATAGCCAACATGGACACAGAATATTATTTGAGAACACAGAAATGCTGGACCATTCAGACAGACAGCATGTCAGACTGCACAGGGAAGCCACTGAAACCCACAAGAAGCAGGTGCATAATTTCAACAGAAAGGAGGAACCCATAGAAATGAACAAAATCTGGCTACCAGGATTAAAAACAAAAATATATTTTAAGCCTTTTTGAAGACATCCAGAGAATGAGACCTCATTATTATTACTATGGTGTTTTGGACTTCAGCTCCCAGTTTACCTGTCTAGGTAATTCATTCCACTGCCAAATCGCTCTTGCTTTCTAGGAGTTCCTTCCAATGTCTAATTGAAACCGCACCTCAAGAAGGTCACCGCACCTCAAGAAGGATATAACGGAACTGGAAAAGGTACAAAGAAGGGCAACAAAAATGATCCAAGGGATGGAGCAGCTCCCTTATGAAATCAGGTTGCAACGCCTTGGTCTTTTCAGCCTTGAAAGACGGCGTTTAAGAGGTGACTTGATCGAAGTGTATAAAATCATGCATGGGATAGAAAAGGTGAATAAAGAAAATATATTTTCTCTGTCACACAACACTAGGACTGGGGGGCACTCCCTGAAGCTCCAAGGTAGGAAAGTTAGGACTAATAAAGGGAAATATTTCTTCACCCAGAGGGTCATTGGGTTATGGAACTCACTTCCAGAGGAGGTTGTGACAGCTGTCAGCCTGGACAGCTTCAAGGCAGGATTAGACAGATTCATGGATACCAAGGGAATCAGTAGTTACTGAAATGGACATCCAAGTGCCACCTCTGTGTTGATGGAGGCAGGCAGGATTTTCCCCGAGTACTGGTTGTGGGGGGTCGGGAGCAGGTGACGGTTTTGCCCTCCTTTCTGCTAGAGATCCCCGTGTACAACTAGTGGGCCACTGTGTGACACAGAATGCTGGACTAGATGGGCTGAGGCCCGATTCAGCATGGCTCTTCTTATGTTCTTATGTTCTAAACCAACCTTACCACATTTTGTTCTCTTGTCATTCTTGTTGGGAGCCATTTCATGACAGCTGATTCATGTGGTTCGAAACAAGGAACTAAAGAAACAACACAAGCGCAAAGGTTGTAACTCGCTGGTGAAAAGTGCATCCCTTCACCAGGACCTTTCTTTCCTTCTTGCTCTTGTTAGTGGTCACTAGGTTGGTTCCTTCCATGGCATGAAGTGTCTCTTTGCTGCTGGTCTCCTCTTTCTGGCTCTTCGCCAACATTATCCTATGAATTGGACTGTGATTTTTTTTAGTGCTGCTTATATTTAATTCTGTTACAATTGGTTGCATATTTGTATATTTTAAATTGCATACCAATGCTTCGATGTTAAGTCACTTTGAGTCCTCTTTGGGCAGATAAAGTGGGATATTATAATTATTATTATCCTCAGGAAAATACAGAAAGCAACTGCTTAGCTGGAGTAGTTCCAGATTCCTCCTGTATGGTCTGTTCCTGACAGTGACTATCTTCCAGGACACTTCTGCAATATTACAGAAGGAGGAGGAGCAGCATTTGGAAGATTGTACCTCTGCTAACACATGCCATGACTCTATGGTGATAGCATCAACCACAACATCTGATGTGGAAGCCTATGGGTGCAAGGTAGCCTGGATGGCATACAAAGTTATGCCTTACAACACAGGAGAATAGTTAGGGAGTTTTCCATAAGAGTCACTCGACACTCCAAGATGAATTCCCATAGGGAATTTTGAGAACTTTGGGCTCAATAGCAACATAAAACCAATTCAGAAGCGGATCAGGTTCTCAACAGACTCTTCACCTTATGTACTAGATAGTTCCACTCTGCCACTGATATCCTGGCCCTTTACTTGTATAGAAAATGAGCCATTTGAAAACAAGCAAACAAACCAATGAAAGCGTGCCCAGTCTGAACAATGCATGTTGCCCAACTCTGCCTGTAGCAACTGGACAAGGTGACGCAGGCACACAGCCTCATTCTGTCAATGTTGAAGGCCATTATTATTATTTTAAAATATTGGCCACTGTGGGAAGCAAGAGATGTTGAGGCGCTGTGACACTCCAACTGAGTGAGAAAAGGCAGGTCTCAATAGATTGCACTTGCTGGGGAATTCTTGCCAATGATCATGTTTAGAAAGTTAAAACACTGGGTAATTTTCTGCAGAGGTCACATGACTCTTCTTTCACTCACTTTGAGGCTGCACACATAAAAATGTGTGTCCATCCAGCCAAAGTAGGAGGAACTGTGGGAGCAAAACCTGTACAAACAATGCACATATTTGAACCTGTGCATTTAAAGGTTTTTTTTAAAAAAAATGCCAAAATTTCGTGATTGCCATGCAGCAGCCATCTTACAAGCTTCAAAATCCTGTAACAAAGCCTCAAGTCTGGACGTTGCAGGCAGAAATCCTGGGATCAACAGGTCTGCATGCAGACGTGCTCTCATGTCCCGGGGTTTTTTGCCCCTCATGGTGCTGTCTGGAAGCACCCTTCACCTGGAGTGCTTTTCATACTCTTTGATTCATGCTTGGGCAATGCTGCAGTGTGTTCTCCTTCTTGTCATTGGGACCCTTTGTGAAGTCTTCTACAGTGCTTTCTCAGCCATGCGTCAACTTCTCCCACCTTGGGGAAAAGGGATAGGATTGTAATTGCTCCAGTGGGGACATTAAAAGTCAAGCCCCTCTGGGTGGGGTGGTGGGTCGGGTCCCCATTTTTACTTGTGTTGCATTTTCAGTTTCTTGTTTGAACACATAAATCAGCTGTCATGCCCTAGCTCTCTGATGTGGGCATTGTGAGAATCTGGGAGTTGTTTGCAAGTATTCTCTGGCTTGCAAGCAGATCACAGTATAGCTCTGTTCCTGGGTCATACATTACTTTTATCCTGAAAAGATGGCGAAAGTTGACTAGAGGGTGAAGACTATGTCCTCCAAAGTTTTAATTAAGTTTGTGGCATGCTTGTGGAGTAGGAGCACTACTTTCAAAGTCAGGACTACACTCTTAAACAAGGACTGACACTATCAAGCTAGGACAGAACTTCCTCATTATTATTATTCTCATTTAGAGGCTGCATGGCCATATGTCCACACAAATTTGGTTATGTACTTGTGCCTGAGAACAACAGGGTGATGTTCCTGGGCATACACAACAACAATAACAGTAATAGTAATAAATCTTTATTTTTTAAAAAAAATATATCTTTATTGAATTTTTGTGCAGTGACAGAAGATGGAAAATCCGTCCGCGACATTGGGATGGTGAGGTTGGGGAGGGAAGGATGTTGAAAGGGAGGGGTTTGGGGGGGGGGCAATGGAGGGAGAACACAAGGGGGGGGGGGTAGGTGGAAAAAAGAGTACAGTGGTACATATAAAAAGACTTCCCAATATCCTCTCAAGGTTATCATACATTGATTGATTATAGGTTCCCCTATAGTATTCTATATCTCCATTAAAGTTATAGCGCACAATAAGTTATATATATATCATTACGGTTAAACTTCATTTATGTTTATCAAGAATCGTATTGCTTTATTCTGCATATATTCCTTAAAGCCGGACCAATCCGTTTTTCCCTTCCTCTCGTATAGTTTCTGGGATAGTATGTCCATTTGTATAATGTCCATAGTCTTCCATAACCAGTCTTCCACGTTAGGAATTTCCTTCTGCTTCCATTTTCTCTCCAGCGTTAGTCGGGCACCTGTATTTAATAAAAATAGCATTCTATCCTGGTTTTTGTTTAGATTAGGTACTGTGAAGCCGAGCAGGTAGGTTTGTGGGTCTAATTTATATTTTGCTTTAATAATTTTTTGTGTTTCTCTGTGTATTGCCTGCCAAAACTTTTTAATTTTTTTGCACTCCCACCATTGGTGCAGGAATGTTCCAGGTTCCTTGTTACATTTCCAACACTTGTTCGAAATGTTTTTGTTGAATCTGGATAACTTATCTGGGCATAAATGCCATCTATATTGTAGTTTCAAATATATTTTTATACTGATATAAGAACATTTTTTTTAAATGAATATTTTTATTGATTAATTTACATACAGAATAAAAACCACATCCAAACAACAAAACATAACAAAACAGAACAGTGCACTGTGAAAGTGCCCCTTCCACCCTCACTAACATCCACACCCCTCCATCCTTCTGAGGGTTTCATCGCCATTCTTCTTCCCTTCAAACTTCCAAGCCTGATATAAGAACATAAGAACATAAGAACATAAGAAGAGCCATGCTGAATCGGGCCTCAGCCCATCTAGTCCAGCATTCTGTGTCACACAGTGGCCCCCAGTTGTACACGGGGATCTCTAGCAGAAAGGAGGGCAAAACGGTCACCTGCTCCCGACCCCCCACAACCAGTACCCGGGGAAAATCCTGCCTGCCTCCATCAACACAGGGGTGGCACTTGGATGTCCATTTCAGTAACTACTGATTCCCTTGGTATCCATGAATCTGTCTAATCCTGCCTTGAAGCTGTCCAGGCTGACAGCTGTCACAACCTCCTCTGGAAGTGAGTTCCATAACCCAATGACCCTCTGGGTGAAGAAATATTTCCCTTTATTAGTCCTAACTTTCCTGCCTTGGAGCTTTAGGGAGTGCCCCCTAATCCTAGTGTTGTGTGACAAAGAAAATATTTTTTCTTTATTCACCTTTTCTATCCCATGCATGATTTTATACACTTCGATCAAGTCACCTCTTAGACGCCGTATTTCAAGGCTGAAAAGACCAAGGCGTTGCAACCTGGTTTCATAAGGGAGCTGCTCCATCCCTTGGATCATTTTTGTTGCCCTTCTTTGTACCTTTTCCAGTTCCGTTATATCCTTCTTGAGGTGCGGTGACCAGAATTGTACACAGTACTCCAGATGTGGCCTCACCATAGATTTGTAGAGAGGCAATACAACATTTGCTGACCTATTTTCGATTCCCTTCCTGATCATGCCAAGCATAGAATTTGCTTTTTTCACTGCTGCAGCGCACTGGGTTGACATCTTCATTGAGCTGTCCACCAAGACCCCAAGATCCCTTTCCTGGTTTGTCTCGGAAAGCTTTGATCCCATCAATTGGTAGGTGTAGTTGGGGTTCTTTGCCCAACTGATTTCTAGTCTGATTTTAAATAACTGTTTACTGGGGAGTTGTCCTTCTCCTCTTAGGGTGCTTGTGCCCGCTTTGTGCTGGTCTGTGACCGTAATAAAGTTTTATTTATTATTTATTTATTTATTTATTTCTTCAGTTTTGTATTCCGCTCCTCCCTACAGGCTCGGGGCGGATAACAATAAAAATACACATGGGCAGCATTTTGATTGATATTGTAGTTTCAGCCAGTTTTCCCTAACGCCTGTTGCTGCGGTGTACTTTAGTTTTTCCCCCCCAGACTTCTTCCCATTGTCGTAAATGTATTGTGTGTTTCAGATCTTTTGCCCACTTTATATGGCATTCCTTCACCTGCTCTTCTTCTGTTGGCCATTTCAGCAGCTGTCTGTATATTAGGCTGATATTCTTTTCTTGCTTTTCTATTATTCGGTCTCAGTAATCTTTCCCCTCCGAGAACTCGGACTTTTTGGTATACTTGGTGTATTTGGTGGTAGTTGAACCAGGACTTTTTTGGTTTATTTGTCTCAGATCCTCTATTGTTTTAATGCCCCATTCAGATTTATTTGCCTTTTCTAGTATTTGTTTGTACGTTAACCACATATCGGCTGCCAGTTCCTTCTTGTGGAAGGCCTCAACGGGGGATACCCACATCGGGGTCTTCCCAAAAAAATTTTGTTTGTGTTTCTCCCACGTTTTAATGAGGGAGGCTCGGATTATGTGGTGGCTGAAGTTTTTTCCACTGACCTTTTGTTGTACCATAGGTACCCATGCCAGCCAAAACGTAGGTCGTGGCCTTCTAATTGTAGCAAGTTCTGGTTCTTTAATGTTATCCATTCTTTTATTGCTACCAGATTGGCAGCTTCATAATACAATTTAATGTCAGGGAGCCGCATGCCTCCCCTATTTTTATCATCCGTTAGTAGCTTCATTTTTATTCTTGCTTTCTTATTTCTCCAGATGAATTTGCTGATGGCAGAGTTCCACTTCTTAAACAAGAACTCAGTTCTAACAATTGGTAGTGTCTGGAACAGGTATAATAGCTTAGGCAGGATGTTCATTTTTATGGTGGCTACCCTTCCTAGTAAGGAAATATTTTGGTATTTCCATCTCTCTAAATCTTTGTGTATTTTTCCCCATAGTTCTTCATAGTTATTTTTGAGTAATTGTGTATTGTTTGGCGTGATGTTTACCCCTAGGTATTTCACCTTATTGACTATTTCAATTTCTGTCTTTGTTTGTAGCATGTTTTTTTCGGAATTGTTTAGATGTTTAGTTAACATTTTTGTTTTTTGTTTATTTATTTTGAATCCTGCTAAGTTTCCAAATGTCTCAAGCTTATTCAACCATTTATGTTCTCCAGTGGGTTCTCAATAAAGCATACTACGTCGTCGGCGTATATCCTTAGCTCAACAACCTTGAGCTGTTTGTCTCTATTTACGTCTAGTACTAGTACTTCCATAATCATAATAAATAGTAGGGGTGAGAGTGGGCATCCCTGCCTCACTCCCCTACTAAGTTATTGATTTTTTGCTTTCTTTTCCGTTTATTATTAGTTTAGCTGTTTGTTTTGAGTACAACGCCTCTATTATATTCTGGAAATAATACCCCATATCTATCTCTTTGATTAACAATTTAAAAAATTCCCAGCTTACCTTACCAAAGGCCTTCTCTGCATCCACGAAAGGCCTATGTTTTTTTCCGTATGCTTTTCATAATATTCCAAAATATCTATTACTATTCTAGTATTGTCTTTAATATTCTATGGGGTAAGAAACCGGATTGTTCAGGGGAGATCCATTATACTAAGATTTTTTTTATTCTTTCCGCCATTATTATTGTGAACATTTTATAGTCCGTGTTTAGAAGCGATATGGGTCTGTAATTTTTTGTTTGTGTAGTTATTGTGTGTTCTTTGTGTATCAAAGTAATGTTCGCTTCTTCCCAGGACTTAGGGGAAAAAAATTATCTCTTATATCGTTGAATATTGTTTTCAGGAGAGGTGTTAATTCATCCTTGTAGGTTTTATAAAAGATGGCTGTAAAGCCATCAGGCCCTGGGGATTTATTATTTTTGAGCTTACCTATTCCTCTGTCTATTTCTGCTGTAGTAATGGGGCCATTAAGTATTTCCCCCTGCTCCTCTGTCGCTTTTATGAGATTTAGGCTACAAATGTACTCCGTAATTGAGTCCTTAGAGATTTTATCCCTTGTATATAGCTCTTTGTAGAACTTCTGAAACACATCTGCAATCTTTCCTTCTTCAGTTATTGTTTCCCCTTTATCTTCTATTTTTGTTATATATGTCCTTGCTCTTTTCTCCTTTAGCTTTGAGGCTAACCACTTCCCTATCTTGTTGGCGTTTTGAAAATCATTAGCCTTCGCATATTTCATCTGTTTTTCTAAGTTTTCTGTTTCTAGTAGCATTAATTGTTTTTTGAGGGCTTTATGGTTTCTCAGAGCTTTCTTATCTGTCAGTTTATTTTTCAAAGTACTTTCTATTGTCTTTATATTTTCTGTCAGTTCCTTTGTTTTCTGTTGGCACAGCTTATTTTTCTTACTGTTAAGCTGTATGTAATACCCCCTCATTACTTCCTTCATGGCTTCCCACTGCGTATTTTTACTAGTTTCTTCTCCTGCATTTAGGTCTAGATATTCTTTCAGGAGTACTCTGATTGATTCGATGTCCTCCTCCCTTTTGACTAAGTTGTCCTTTAATCTCCACCTGTATTGTTGCTTTTTCCCTTTAATGCACAGTTCCATGGAGCAGTGGTCGGAATGTAGGCTTGGTAATATATTTATCTTATTTACTCTGGTTGACATGGAGCCCGATACCCATATCATGTCGATACGTGACCAGGTTCTATGTCTTCCAGAGAGAAAGGTGTAGTCCCTTTCTGCACCTTTGTGATGTCTCCAAGAGTCAATTAGGTTTGCTTTTACCAGGAAGGATAGGAATTGTTTTGGAAGTTGTCCCCTTTTTCTAGTTTGACTTCCCGGTTTGCCAGCCCCTGTCGATTTATCTATCTCTGGGTCAACTACTCCATTAAAATCCCCCGCCACTATTAGCTCATCATATTCTTGTTTTTCTATCTGTTCTTTGAGCTCTCTCAAAAATTTGATTTTGGGTCCGTTGGGACAAATATTACAGATCAATAGCTTTTGATTGTTTATTTCCACATGTATCCCTAAGTATCTTCCTTGCATATCTTTGAAGGCTAGACTTGATGGTACATGTGATTTAACGTAGGTGGCCACTCCTTTTTTCTTTTCTTCACTAGCCGCGTAGTATAATTTCCCCAATTTTGGTATTTCCAAATGTTTGGAATGTCGATTGGCGATGTGCGTTTCTTGAAACATAATTATCTCATATTTTTCTTTTCTTAGATGTTCAGTTATACGTCTCCTTTTATTAGGTGAGTTCAATCCGTTGATATTGTTGGAATGTATTCTAAGGTCCATCATTTTGTGGGTTGTCTGGGTTCTCCTCCAGCATCTGGTCTTGCAGGGCAACTAGTTGGTAGTTGTCTGGTGAGAACTTTCTGAGTCTCTTTAAGTTTCTTTTCATCACTACTCCCGGGGAGTCGATTTCTTCGTAATCAATTGCTTCTTCCTCTTCCTCCTCTTCGATGTCTCCTTCTTCATTGTCTTTAGTGCTTTTGTTTTCGCCGTCTTGTTTCCTGGATTCTCCTTTTTGGTTTCTGGTACTGTACTTAGGAGAGTCTTGTTTTTTTCCCTTTATATGTTGATGGTAGAAGGCCCTTGCCTTTTCCACAGTATTTAACCAGTATCTGGTGTCTTTCCACCAGTAATAAATCTTTATTTGTACCCTGCCTCCATCTCCCTGAAGGGACTCGGGGCACCTCATAAAGCACTCCAAAGTGCAGCACATACAATAAAAACAATTACAAAGACATACAAGTGATGATAACATAAGCAGACATCTATTAAATAGTACATAATAAAAGTAAAATTCTGAATTCATAAAACAGCATCATAACTTCGGGGGGGAAATGATTGATACATGTCTGTTCCTCATTGCGTTTATTGCGTAAAACACAGGGAAAGTGGATTACATGGCAAAACCTTAGTTTGTGTGACACAAACTTCATTAAATGCATGGAGGGCAAAGTTTCTCTTGCCAGGATACAGTTTTCACCCTCCAGTCAATTGTTGCCATGTTCTTAGGATACACTCAATCAGGAACCGACATGCATAACCCAGGAACAAACCAACATAAAAATCTTGCGTTTTCCAAGTGTAGGAAAATACAGAGATCTGAAGATTATCAGCTTTAAATCTTGCTCGTATGATGACTCTAGAGGGATATCCACGTTCCAGTAGTTGTTCAGTCAATTTATCAGCCGCCTGTGTGTAATGGTCCGTACATGTGGAAATCCTCTTTAGACGTATAAATTGAGAGTAGGGTAGACTTTTTAATGAAAGTTGAAGCTTTGGATATTGATCCATCAGACATCCTAGCCACGTGTGATGTCAAAGCATTATAGACTTCAATACTCTTGCAGGAGGCCAGGAGCATTCTGGCGGATGTTTTTGATTCTCGCATGGACACCACATCTCCCCCGTCGCATTTCCTTCTAGAACTCATTGATTGTATCTTTGAGTACAATTATTTTGCTTTTGGTGATGAGATGTACATCCAGACCAATGGAATCGCCATGGGACAATCTTGTGCACCCTCTATTGCGAATTTATATATGGGACACTTAGAACAATCTCAACTACATGACCCATCATCCCCAGGGAAACACATAAAGTTCTACGGCAGATATATAGATGACTGTTTCTTCCTTCTGGGACAAGATACACCTGTACCAGAATACCTTACATGGCTCAATTCGTGGAACCCAGCCATACAGTTTACCATGGAACACAGCCATACCAAGGTCAATTTTCTAGACACAACCATTTTCAAGATGGACAAGACGTTGGGTGTATGCAATTACAAGAAAAAGACAGACAAGAACTCTATACTACATTATTCAAGCCACCATTCTCTCCCATTAAGGAACAGTCTACCATACTCTCAATTTATATGTCTAAAGAGGAATTCCACATGTACGGACCATTACACACAGGTGGCTGATAAATTGACTGAACAACTACTGGAACGTGGATATCCCTCTAGAGCAGTGTTTCCCAACCACACTGGTGTGCCGTGAGCGATCATCAGGTGTGCCGTAGAAAATTGGCACTCTCCCCCTCCTAGCAGCCCCCTCACAGGTTTCCAAGAAACAAATTGAGCCTCTCCGCTTGGAAATGTGTTTTTTTTACTTTTTTACTGGATTTTTAGAGTCCCCCCCAAGGAACTGTTTATAACAGCCTCATGACATCCAGTTAACTGGAAGCAAGTTTCACTCAGGGTGAAATTTCACAAAGGTCTGGAGAACAAGCTCTATGAGTAGCGCCTTAAAGAGCTGGGCATGTTTAGCCTGAAGAAGAGAAGGCTGAGGGAAGACATGATAACCATGTATAAATATGTGAGAGGAAGTCATATATATGTTTTGTTCATCGAAACAGGCCCAGGTTTCACACTGAGTGTATAAATACATTTAAAAACATATTAACTATATGTATTACTGTGTTAGAGTGCAATTTTGTGTCATTTTGGTTGGTGGTGTGCCCCAGGATTTTGTAAATGTAAAAAACGTGCCGCGGCTCAAAAACGGTTGAAAAACACTGCTCTAGAGTCATCATACGGGCAAGATTTAAAGCTGATGTGAATCGCAACGCATTATTTCAAAGAAAACCCAACACATCGAATAAGAGAGTAGTTTGGCCACTGACTCTCACCCCGCATAGTAAGGACATTGTGAGAATGGTGAAAAAACATTGGGACATCCTTCCAGACATTCCAATATTCAAGAATCCGCCTTTGATTGCGTACAAAAGATCCAAGGACTTAAAAGACCATTTGGTCCATTCCTCCTTAAGACCAATGCCTCGCCGAGGAATAGTTTCCCCAGGATGCAGGCCATGTGGGGGGTGCACATCTTGTTCCCAGGTGTACTCGAAGAAGGAAGTCAAAAGTCTTAAATCAAACAAGATTTACAAAATAAGGAATTACACAAATTGCAATTCTGAAGGATGCATATACATCATCGTTTGTGAGTGTGGCCTACTTTATGTAGGCCAATTGGCACGCCCCTTACGCACGAGAATTTCGGAACACCGCTCAAGAATTCGGTCTAAATATGACAACACAATTTTATATAAACTTTTTCTTATGACTAAACACACACCGGAGTCATTCAAATTCGCGGGATTGGAGAAGGTGAAAATCCCCACTCATAGCGATCCGCATGAAATCTATATAAAGGAACAGTCGTCATGTGAAGACTACCTCAAATAGAGAAACCTTACAACGCAGAAACACCAAACTTGCCAACAGAAATAGGCCTCAAGCAAGGTACGTTTGTAGCAAAGAAACCCCCCCCAAACCTAAAAGGCCCCCAAAACAACGAGTAAAAAAAACCTACATTTCCCAGCATCCTCCGGGGCTGCCAAAGACTCCCCCAGCCTCTACATTCTGACAACATGATTGGCTGCCAATAAGGGCGGATTTGCATAACTGCTGTACTGGCCAGCCAACATGAACATTCCGACCCATAACAAACTGTCAGGTGCCTGCCAGAGCCTCCTCCAACACTTTCAAATCAGAAGACCATGATGGAGATCAACACCATTCAAGGGGAGCTCTTCTTCCTTTCCCAAAAGATCTCCAGTGGCTTGGAATTCCACATTAATAAGAGGACCATCCAGCAACAATGGGGTTTGCCAAGGAGGGTGCTCCAGCCCCTCTATATGCTGGCTCCAAGGGATGGAGGTCATCACCAAGTACCTTCTGATGCCCAGCACTGGAAGAGCTCCCTCAGATGGCCTGTCCATGAGGAAAGCCTCATTGGACATCGACCAATGGGTGCAAAAGACACAGAGCAGGACATCTTGAAAAAGAGAGGAGCAGAAAGTAAGCTAGACATGAAGATCTTGAGAAAGGTGGCTAAAAGGGGGAAAGGATTTTTAACAGTCCCCCAACAGACACTGGACGCACCTGTGAAGATAGAGATCCCCTGACAGGACAAGCCCTCCCCAAGCTGATCCGTCCTGGCCATGGTACAAGTCAAACCCAAAGGACTGCAGGCAAAGAGCTGAGGCACAAACATAAAACAGCAAGTCACAAACAATGAATATACCACACTGGTAACAGGAATACACAGGTATAGACTACACAATAGCAAACATAACAAAAATATAATGTGTATTGAATCACAAAGCACAAGGTACAAACTGAAGGGGCAGTGTAATAAGTGCCCCTTGGCGCTCGCAGTACAAATATAAAGGTTGGAAATACCAATCAATGGAGCGCAGTGTAGTCACCAGACGGAGTTCCAGGAGCTGAGGTAAGGCGGCCCTATGGGGAAACACAGTTCGCAAGGATGGGAATCACAGCAGTAAACGGGTGGAGTATTCCCGGCGTGATCCAAGCCTGTGATTAATGGCCAACAGAGGGGCTCGGGTTACCAGTCGCAGCGCATCAAGCGCTTTGCTCCAGGCAAACAGCCTTTGCGAGCAGGATACTCAGGCATCAGCCTTGGCCATTAATCACAGGCTTGGATCACGCCGGGAATACTCCACCCGTTTACTCTACTGCTGTGATTCCCATCCTTGCGAACTGTGTTTCCCCATAGGGCCGCCTTACCTCAGCTCCTGGAACTCCGTCTGGTGACTACACTGCGCTCCATTGATTGGTATTTCCAACCTTTATATTTGTACTGCGAGCGCCAAGGGGCACTTATTACACTGCCCCTTCAGTTTGTACCTTGTGCTTTGTGATTCAATACACATTATATTTTTGTTATGTTTGCTATTGTGTAGTCTATACCTGTGTATTCCACAAACATAAAACACCCAATTCACTAACAACAATTCCAACCCTTACATACTCAGACTTTCTCGCATCTCCTAAATAGGGCACAGCAACGCGTGCCGGGTACAGCTAGTATTAATTAAAAGAGAAACATGGTGGATTGTAAACCTCCAAACAGAATCCCCAAGAGGGTTAAACGAACCCCTCCCACTCAATGCTCTCCTCATGTGAGACACCTTGGCCACTCTAATTGAAACATCAATATAACCTGTAGCACCGTTAGTTGAGCCACCCTCGGGTCTGCAGGAAAAACGGTGTATGAAAGCTTCTTCCACTATGGTACGTGCAACATTTTTCCCAGGCTTATACCGCAGAGAATGGGCATCATAATTAATGTTATATAATTTTTATTACAGTATTGTTTTCCTGTGACGCTCTGCATGCCGCTGTAAATATCGCCGCTTGAGAAAGCCCATAGGGCGAAATGGATCGGGCCCTGCAGTTCGACCATCGTGGCCCATCCAGCGTTCACTGCAGTTAATGCTAGTAACCCAGTTTGGCAACGACGCAGACCATTGTTGGATTACAAATTGACACCAGTGGGACTGGTGGGACAATGCATTCCGGATTTTCTTTTCCACCGCAGTGTCTTGGTGAACTTGGATATTAATCCAGCCTTGACTCAGGATTGACTTAGTATTTACTCCAGAGGAGATCTTATGAACTGTGGATTACCCTCCCTCTTATTCTATCCTACAAATCCTGGTCTGTATATATTGTCACTTGATATTTTCCTTCATGTCAATGTTATCCACTGCGTATTAATGTGTTGCTGGGTTCACTAATAATTACTATGAACATATGATTTGTATGTGCTAATATTAAATGAATTATTCACATTAACCTAAAAGGATTCTAATATACAAGCATTTGAGACCATTTGTTTATGTTTATTGTCCTATAGTGTGTATCCATGCAACAAAGGCCAGGCTACCTCTATGCAGATACCCTCACTGATTGACATTGCAAACTTCATGGCTACTCCAGTGCTATAAATAAAGAAATAAATGTCATAAATAAATATATAATGCTGATTCAAGCTTGCTAACTGCAGCATTCACACTTGCTTCAAACAAACAAGAGTCTTTCTCCCACCCTAAACATTATTCCACAGGTATATCTACACTTCACTTGCTTCATTGCCAACAGGACCACTAAAGATGACATTGGCTACAGATGCAAGCGAAATGTCAGGAGAGGATGCTGCTGGAACATGGCCAGGAAGCCTGAAAAACTCAAAGCAATCAAGTGATTCTGAGCATGAAAACCTTCAACAATACCTTCCACAACTTGCAAGGAAAAAGGAAAAACTGCTTTTTTGGACAGTTTTCATTAAATTAACAAATTAAGTCAATATTTGTAACACAAATTGGAAGAATGTAGAAGTGCTCCCTCAATGGAAATTATTTCAAACAGGAAGCTTGGTGTTTCTATGCAGTGCTGGTTACACCAAGTACTCCCCTTTCCTCAGTAAAGAATATTATTATTGAATGGTTCTGGTCCAACTTATCTCTCCAAATGCATCTCCTCCTATGAGCCTACTAGAACTTTAAGATGTCTGGGGAGGCCCTATTCTCTGTCCCAACCACTTCGCAAGTTCGATTGGTGGGGACGAGAGACAGGGCCTTCTAAGTGGTGGCTCCTTGGCTGTAGAACTCCCTTCCCGGTGACATCAGGCAGGCTCCATCCCTTCTGGCTTTTAGAAAAAGGCTAAAGACTTGGTTTTGCACACAAGTGTTCAAAGAATATGTTACTACAGGTTTCAACACGGTCTGAATTAAAGATTTGAGCAAGATTATCGGACGAATGGAACTATGCACCTTATATGTTTTTAATCTGTATACTGTTTTATGTGTTTTATTGATAACTGTTCATGGTTTTTACTGTGGGATATGTTTTTACTGTTTATTGTTGGTTTTTATCAGCATTGAATTCTTGCTGGAGCTGTAAACCGCCTTGAGTCCCCTCAAGTGAGAAAGGCAGTACAACCACAAAATTTAAAAGTTTGTTGTTGTTTATTCATTCAGTCGCTTCTGACTCTTCGTGAACTCATGAACCAGCCCACGCCAGAGCTCCCTGTTGGCCGTCACCACCCACAGCTCCTTCAAGGTCAAGCCAGTCATTTCAAGGATACCATCCATCCATCTTATTTATTTATTTATTTATTGTTCAATCTTATATTCCGCTCCTCCCTGCAGGCTCGGGGCAGATCTTGCCCTTGGTCGGCCCCTCTTCTTTTTTCCTTCCATTTTTCCCAGCATAATTGTCTTCTCTAAGCTTTTCTGTCTTCTCATGATGTGGCCAAAATACATCCTTGCCTCTAATATCCTTCCCTCCAATGAGCAGTCGGGCTTTATTTCCTGATGTATGGACTGATTGGATCTTCCCGCAGTCCAAGGCACTCTCAGAACTTTCCATGGCGACATTAGGATTCTCACTTTGCGATACTGGGCCCACACACCAGGCTGGACACACACTAGATCTGGTCTTCAGTGCAGGAATCCAAGTGACCCTATCCTCTACTATAGAGGTACCATGGTCAGACCACTGCGCCCTAAGAATCCGACTGGAGCATGCCCCTCCACCCTGCATGGGCGCCGAACCAATTTGGGTTTGCCCAAGGAGACTTATGGAACCCAATAGGTTCCTGAATGCTCTGAGGGATCTGGAGCCTGTCAGTGACTCGATTGAGATGCAGTTGGACGCATGGAACACCAATCTATCCAACGCACTTAACAAGATCGCCCCTAGATGCCCTCTCCGACCTCGAAAAAATCAATCACCTTGGTTCACTGAGGAACTTTGGTCGATGAAATGAGAGAAGAGACAGCTAGACAGCGTGTGGCGAAAACTCCGTGATGAAGCATCGAGATCAGCTTATAAGCAGTTTATGGATGCTTATGAGCATGCTATTATGGAGGCAAAAGAATATTATGCAGCCATGATAGCGTCGGCTAGCTCACGCCCTGCACAATTGTTCAAGATAATTCGGTCTTTGATGATGGTCCCTACCATCCCAAAAAGTGATGATCAGGCCCTTACTGCTGAAGTTTTTCAGAGCTATTTTGCAGACAAGATCTCAATTCTCCGCCGGGACCTCACAGCCACGATTGATACAGTAAAGGAACTTGAGACCCCGTGGCCACTCGCGGGGCCCACCCTCGATCGATTTACACCGCTGGACGCAGAGGCTGTCGATAGGATTGTAGCTGCGAAAAGATCAACCACCTGCTCCCTCGACCCATGCCCCTCCTGGCTAGTGAAACCTTGCATGGAGGGTCTATGTGGCACTCTGTTGAATATAGTGAACAGCTCCCTTGAGCAAGGAGTATTTCTGGAGGGTTTAAAAGAGGCTGTGGTTTCTCCACTGTTGAAAAAACCGGAGTTAGATCGTTCAGTTCCCTCCAATTACTGGCCGGTTTCGAACTTGCCGTTTCTGGGTAAGGTAATTGAGAGGGCAGCAGTGGTACAGTTGCAGACTTTCCTAAATGACACAGCCAGATTAGATCCCTTCCGGTCCGGCTTCCGTATGGGGCACGGGACTGAGACAGTGCTGGTTTCCATCACAGACCAGCTTTGTGGCCAGCTTGACCAAGACGGATCGACGCTGCTTGTGTTATTGGATCTCACAGCAGCATTTGATACTGTTGATTATGATCTTTTGACACACCGCCTGGCCGTAGTTGGAGTGAGGGGGACAGCTCTAAATTGGCTGTCCTCTTTTCTCCACAATCGGAGACAGCGAGTGAAGAGGCGTGAGTCGGTCTCCGAGGGGTCCCCTCTAGACTGTGGGGTCTCTCAGGGGGCCATTCTCTCTCCTCTGTTATTTATTTATATGCGACCTCTTGCTCAGCCAGTACGAAGCTTTGGGCTTGAGTGTCACCAGTATGCTGATGCCACTCAGCTCATTCTGAGGATGGAGGGCCGGCCTGACTCAGTACCCGATAATTTCCACCAGTGCCTTGAGGCCGTTACTGGATGGCTGTGTCCCAGCAGGTTGAGGGTGAACCCAGCGAAGACGGAAATCCTATGGATGGGCCGCCAAGGCAGTGGGGATATGCAGTTGCCTACTCTGGATGGCGAGACATTATGCCCGTCATCATTAGTAAAGAGCCTGGGAGTCCTTTTGGACCCTCTGCTAACAATGGAGGCTCAAATCTCCGCTGTGAGCAGAGCTGCATTTTTCCATCTGCGGCAGGCTAGACGGCTGGCTCCATATCTGTCTCAGAGCGACCTGGCTACGGTGATCCAGGCGACAGTCATCTCAAGATGAGATTACTGTAACGCTCTTTACATTGGCCTGCCTTTGGCGGTGGTCCGGAAACTCAAGCTAGTGCAGAATGCTGTGGTGTGGCTGCTCACAGGGGAACCAGCGAGCTGCCACATAATGCCAGTCCTCCAGCAACTGCCCTAGCTACCGATCAAGCACCGGATCAGTTTCAAAGTGCTAGTTCTTACTTTCAAGGCCTTGAAAGAGGTGTGGCAATGCTCGCCTGAGACAAGTTTGTTTTCAGGAGGATTCCGGAGCCGAACATCTCTGGGATTGAGTGTGTCAGCCTAGTGTGGGATTTACAGGAGAGTATAGCCTTTCTCTTGGTGTACCGTGCGCCTAACGCGCCAACTGAAAGTCTATCTGCGCTACTGGAGGCGGTCTCGGAGAGGGCCTTGAGGTTTCCCAAACTTCTTGTTCTGGGGGACTTCAACGCCCATGTGGAGTCCGCCCCTGTTTCTAGAGTAGCGGAGGACCTCTTCTCACCCCGAAGGGGACTCAGCGGATCACAGGTACACATACACACATATAGACGAACAGAGGCAAACTCTGGCCACCAGGGGGAGCTGTCACACTCCTCATCTCTCAGCATTCCAGCGTGCGTCCCTTGTTGTTCCTTCCACATTCCTCAGCGTTCCTGGAGTTCTTTAATGGCGACGCTGGGCCTCTCACTTTGTAATTCTGGACCCACACATCAGGCAGGTCACACCCTGGATTTGGTCTTCGGTGCTGGCATCCAAGTCACCTAAACCTCTTGTACAGAGGTGCCATGGTCGGACCACTGTGTCCTGGGAATCCGGTTAAAGCTTGCCACCCCTCCTTGTAAGGGCACCGAACCAATTTGGGTTTGCCCAAGAAGACTTATGGAACCGGTGCGGTTCCTGAATGCTCTAAGGGACTTCGATCCTGTCAGCTACACAGTCGAACTGCTGGTAGAGGTATGGAATTCTGGGCTCTCTGGAGCACTAGACGAGATCGCCCCTAGACGTTCTCTCCGACCCCGCAACAATCTCTCACCTTGGTTTACCGAGGAAACTGCGAGTAAAGAAGCGGGAAAAGAGACAGCTAGAGGGTGTGTGGCAGGAATTCCGTGATGAAGCAGCAAGATCAACCTATAAGCTATTTAAAGGACCTCATGAGAATGCTATCAAGGAGGCTAAAAAAGTATATTATGCCTCCTTGGTAGAGTCTGCTAGCTCACATCCAGCTAAATTGTTTAGCATTATTCGGTCTTTAACGACGGTCCCTACTGTCCCAAAAGGTAACGATTCGGCCCCGTCAGCTGAGGCTTTCCAGAGCTTTTTTGCAGACAAGATCTCACTGCTCCGCCGGGACCTCCCTGCCACGGTTGATACAGTGAGTGAACTCGAGACTCCGTGGCCACTCGATGGGCCCACTCTCGACCGGTTTCTTCAACTGGACGTAGAGGCTGTCAATAGGATCATGACTGCAGCGAGACCAATCACCTGCTCCCTCGACCCGTGCCCTTCCTGGCTAGTTAAATCTTGCTGGGAAGGGTTACGTGGCCCTCTGTTGAGAATAGTTAATCTCTCCTTTGAGCAAGGGGTGTTTCCAGAGGGATTGAAAGAGGTGATGGTGAGCTCGCTACTGAAAAAAACTGAGTTAGATCGTACGGTTCGCTCCAGTTACCGCCCAGTGTCAAATCTAACATTCCTGGGCAAGGTGATTGAGAGGGCACTAACGGGCCAACTGCAGTAGTTCCTAAATGACACAGCCGGGTTAGACCCCTACAGTCCAGCTTCCATATTGGGCATTGGACAGAGACTGTGCTCCGCTGCCAACTGGATCAAGGGGGATCGGCGCTGCTCGTGCTATTGGACCTCACGGCAGCTTTTGATACAATAGACCACGCATTGTTAACCCACCGCCTAGCCGTGACAGGACTGAGGGGGACTGCCCTGAAATGTGTTTTACTGTATGTTTTATTGTATGCTTGAAATTGTGATCCGCCCCGAGCCTGCAGGGAGGAGCGGAATATAAAACCGAAGAAATAAATAAATAAATAAATAAATGGGTGTCCTCTTTTCTCCTCGACTGGGGTCAGCGTGTGGAGAGGGGAGGTGTGGTTTCTGAGAGGCTCCCCTTAAGTTGTTTAACATTTACATGCGACCTCTTGCCAAGTTGGTGCAGAGCTTTGGTCTGGAGTGTCATCAGTATGCTGATGACACCCAGCTGGTGCTGAGGATGGATGGCCAGCCAGACTCTGTACCCAATTGTTTCCAACAATGCCTTGAAGCTGTGACTGGTTGGCTACGAGCCAGGCGATTGAGAGTGAATCCATCGAAGACGGAGATCCTCTGGCTGGGTCAACCGGGTGGGTGTGAGCTCCGGCTGCCTACTCTGGACGGCGAGGCATTGCGCCCGTCACCTTTAGTGAAGAGCCTGGGGGTCCAGTTGGACCCGCTGCTGACAATGGAGGCTCAGGTCTCCACTGTCAGCAGATTCGCTTTCTACCATCTGCGGCAGGCTAGGCAGCTGGCCCCCTATCTCTCCGGTAATGACCTAGCCACAGTAATCCAGGTGACGATCATCTCGAGATTAGACTACTGTAACACCCTTTACATTGGTCTTCCTTTGTCGGTCATCCGGAAGTTCAAACTGGTGCAGAACACCGCAGCGAGACTCTTGGCGGGAATGCGTGCCAGGGCCCATATCACCCCAACCCCGCAGCGTCTGCACTGGTTGCCAATTGAGCACCAGATCATCTTCAAAGTGTTGGTTTTGACCTTTAAGGCCTTGTATGGTCTGGGGCCGGTGTACTTAAGGGACCGTCTACTCCCATACGTTCCCCAGAGATCTCTTCGATCTGAGTATCTTAACCTCTTGCAGATTCCTTCCCTGCGAACTATCCACTTGTCGTCAACCAGGCAGAGAGCCTTCTCTGTGGCAGCACCATAAGTGTGGAACAATTTACCATCTGAAGTGCGGGAAATTAGCGAGCTACCGGCTTTCCGGAAAGCTTGCAAAACAGTGCTGTTCCGACAGGCATTTAGCCTTTAGCCTCTCATGGTTATAGCGGAATATTGTTTAAATTGTCTGATATTTTACTGTTTTATGCCTCTTTGTTATAGTTCGATGTACTGTAAACTGTTCTGAGCCAATGTGGAAAGGACGGTATACAAATCGAAGTAATAAATAAATGAATAAATAATATGGTCTGGGGCCAGTGTACCTAAGGGATCGCCTTATCCCATACAAACCCCAAAGATCACTGCGAGCTGGGGAGCAAAATCTCTTGGAAATTCCTAGTTTGAAGATATACCGCCTGATGGCAACCAGACGAAGGGCTTTCACAATCATTGCCCCTTCACTATGGAATGCCCTTCCCCCTGAGGTTCGGGCATTGCGGGATTTGATGGCATTTCGCAGCAGGCTTATCAGCAAGCTTTCGAGCCATGTTAAATAGTGGAAACATTTTAACCTTGCTATTGTTGAATGGTTGTTTTATTCTCTATGTAAACCGCCCCGATCCTTTGGGAGTGACAGTGTATAAGTTGAAGTAATAAATAAATAAATAAAATCATCTATCTTCCTTCGCTCAGCCTTCCCTAAGGTCCAGCTCTCACATCCATAGATGACTATGGGGAATACTATTGCTTTTACTATGCGGATCTTCGTTGCCAGTGAGATGTCTCTACTCTTCACTATTTTATCGAGATTGTTCCTTGTTCTCCTCCCAAGAAGTAAGCGTCTTCTGATTTCCTGGCTGCAGTCTGCATCTGCAGTAATCTTTGTGCCTAGAAATACAAAGTCTTTCACAGCCTCTGTGTTTTCTCCCTCTATTTGCCAGTTATCAATCATTCTTGTTGAATTTAAAAGTACAACCACACAATTTAAAATATACAAATAAGCAAACATTAAAACAGAATTAGACACAAACAGTATTTTAAAAATCCACAGTTAAGATCCATTAAAACTTGTTCAGAGCTAAAACTCCCAGCAGCCACTGACTTGATCTTCTGCACCTTCTTCTTCTTTAAAAGCCTGTCTGAATAAAATGGTGTTAAAAGTCATTATCAGTCTTCAGCAGCTGATATAAGTTGAATATGGGAATTATTAAAAACCAGTTGTTTTTCAACTTCTAAGCCATTTTAAATACTGGATTTAATAGGGCAAAAAAACATTTTCTCTGCTTGATTTGCTACTTGAAAGTATCTTATATGAAGCCAAAGAAGCAAATTGGGAAGAATTAGCGGTTTCAATAAATGCATGGTGTGAAGCCAATTTGATTCCAGTTGGGAGAATGGAGAAGTATTAAAGACAAAGGATTCGCATAGCAAGTCATTGGTAACCGTATCACTTAAAAATGCAAATACGAGAAGGGACAATGGCTCAGCCCAGAATGGAGGATTTCCTGCTTATTAAGTGGATTTCTTCCCAGTTCTGTTGTTTTCCCTTGTACAAAGCTTAGGAAAGTTACTTTGCTGTGCAAACAGACTGGATACACCTGCTGGAAGCGACAGGTCTTCAGGTGGGTTTTACATTCTGGCAGCTCATTTTGTTAAGTTTTGCTCTTTAATCTTTTATTGTTTCTTTGGATGATATTAGTGGTATTACCATTCCTCATTCCTCTGTTATGTCCATGTACTGAATGATCTGTTTGAAATGGAAACAAAAGTTGATTGGGGTTTTTTTTAAGTGTGAAAGACTTGTTGCTGGTTCAGCTTTATGTACCGGGGTTGCAATTTCAAGCTCGGATTTGATAGAAATAATTCATTTCAGAAGCGTTGTCTACCAGAATGTATTTTGCAACATTGGGAAAAGCTAAAATGTTTTTTGTGATAAGTTTTCTGTGGGCCTATCCTCTATCACCAAGCTACACTGCTTGACACAGCTTGTGTTTAATTCTATTTTAATACTTGCCTATTGGTATACTTTGAATTGTATACTAATGATTTTATGTCACACAGCTTGGAGATAAAGTGGGGTATAAATAATAGTAAAAGGTAAAGGTTTTCCCTGAATCATAGAATCATAGATTTGGAAGAGACCTCATGGGCCATCCAGTCCAACCCCATGCCAAGAAGCAGGAAAATTGCATTCAAAGCACCCCCGACAGATGGCTATCTGGCCTCTGTTTAAAAGCTTCCAAAGAAGGAGCCCTCACCACACTGCGAGGCAGAGAGTTCCACTGCTGAACAGCTTGCACAGTCAGGAAGTTCTTCCAAATGTTCAGATGGAATCTCCTTTCTTGTAATTTGAAGCCATTGTTCCGCAACCTAGTCTCCAGGGCAGCAGAAAACAAGCTTGCTACCTCCTCTCTATGACTTCCTCTTAAGTATTTATACATGGCTATCATGTCTCCTCTCAGCCTTCTTCCTCTTGAGTCCAGTTGATTCCAACTCTGGGAGTGAGTGCTCATCTCCATTTCTAAGCTAAAGAGCCGGTGCTGATCTACTAACATATGCATGTTTTCAAACTGCTAGGTTGGCAGAAGCTGGGGTTAACAGCGAGAGTTCATGCCGCTTCCCAGATTCGAACCTGGAACCGTTTCGTCAGTAAGTTTAGCAGCTCAGCGCTTTAATCCACTGTGCCACTGGGGGATCCTATTATTATTATTATTATAAACAATATGCAGGATGGGCTCTCTAGCCTTTTGGCAACCATCCTAGGAGAAGGAAAACTCTAAATTCAAACTCGGGCAGATGGTGCTCGTCTAACCCTGTAAGGGTTAGAGAAGGAAGGAAACTCGAACCAAACCTACGACCTGAGGACCTCGTTGCTACTGTCCTAGCTTGCTAGGCCCCGGCAGACGTACCTTTGGTTTAAAGGGTGAGGCCAGTTCTGTGCACTCTGCGCTCCACCAGAAAAACCCATTGCACAGGCTCGAAGGACACATCCAACCTCCTTAGTCATCAACGCCCTTGTAGAAAGTGTGGGATTAGTCCTTCCTGAATCTTCATTCACGAAGAAAAGCCAAGAACAATAATATGTCACACACACACCCTTCCATCCATGTTTTGCAAAGAGGAATCTCCCTCCCAGACAGGTGAAAGCCTGCTGCTCTTTGCTCTGTCCATTTGTGATGCTAGGTTTTAATCGCCAGGGGTTCAGCCATTGGGGAAATAAAACAGTTTGCATCTGAACTCGCCCAAGAAGCAGTCAAGGGGAAAACACAACATGATCCCCAATCAATGGGCATTAGTGACGCTTCAGTGGCCTGGAAAGCAGCCGAAATGTGGGTCTCTGCACTAATCCCAAGGGAACCTATGTCATCCATGCCTCTCTGGTGAGAACTCAGCAAGGCTACTCTTGTCCTAAATCCCATGATAGGTAATGGATTTGTCTGAGGTATCCAAATGACACCTCAAGTAAACCTCGATTAATCTGGAGAAAGCTGGTTCCTCCCGGGATTTTGGACAGTATGGAAGGGCCCATAGAGGTTACACAAGGGAGAAACAAATTGCCACTGATGTGATACTGCTTCAAACATCTGAGGACAGTTTTCCTACCAACTCTTTCCTAGACCAGCTATATACTGTATGTTTCCAGTACTCAAAGCCCTCTTCATAAGACTTTGGCTGCAAGACCCTAATCATTTCTGTCATTGCTTCTGGATATATTCTAGTTTGCAAAATGAAAGGTAGGAGGAAAAACTGTACAGTGTTTTCATTTTAAAACGAGCAGCAGGTCCCTTCTGGGTTTTACTAAGAGCCAAGAGGCCACAGCAAAATGCCACAGGGACTAGCAGCTTCCTTGGTATGGCAACTTTTCAGGCATAGGTCCACTGGGCCCCCCAAGCCATGCTAATATTGCTCGACCACTGTAACTTCTCCAACTGTGTTTTTAATGATGTTTTATTGTGTAGTTTTATTCTGTATTTTATATTGCATTTTAAACTGTCTTTGTATATTGTATGTTGTTCTGCCTTCTGGCTGTGAGCCGCCCCGAGCCTACTTGGGAGTGGCGGCATAAAAGCCGAGTAAATAAACTTTGGATGTCGGAAAATGAGCTAATAGATGTCTATATGTTTTAATGCTTTTTACCGTGTTTTTATAATACATGTTAAATGTTTTAATTTTGTTTTTATGATCATTGTGGCATCGAATTATGCCAGTGTAAGCCAATTTGAATTGCCTTCGGGCTGAGAGGGGCGGCATAAAAATGCAGTAAATAAATAAATAAATAAATAAATAATCACACGAGGCCACAGCAAACCCATCTTGCTTGTGACTGGAGTATGCCTTGTGGAGAGTAAGCCTTGCGGAAAGTGCCCAAGCATCTCAGACAATGCCGGGAAAGCTCTTCTCTGCAAGAATAATAGCATGCCTTGTTGACAATGGCTTCTCTCCTGCATCCTTGTGTGTTTGTGTGTCTAAATGTAATGTGTACATTGTAATCCGCCCTGAGTCCCCTGCAGGGTGAGAAGGGCAGAATATAAATGAGGTAAATAAATAAATAAATAAATAAAGTAAATCCTTTGCCCAGGTTTAGAACTGACAAATACGCGAAGGACCTATTATATTTACTCTTCCCAACAAAGTATTTCTTATGTAGGGGTGAAATCTCCAAGAACAGAGAGCTTGTGAGATCTTGCTGTAGTTTTAAACATGTTTATAACATCTGTTAATTGCTATACAGTTTTTCTTCGTCCCCATATAACATATCTTTGCTAGAGAACAGAAATTAGTGTCGTTGTTCATCGCACCTGTTTGTATTATCCAGACAGTCCAGAAGGAACATTGCAAACAATTCATAGAATCATAGAATCACAGAGTTGGAAGAGATCACATGGGCCAACAAGTCCAACCCCCTGCAATACATACAGGAAAAGCACAATCAAAGCACCCCCGACAGATGGTGATCCAGCCTCTGTTTAAAAGCTACCAAGGAGCTTCCACCAGACTCTGAGGCAGAGAAAAAGAGAGTTCCACAGCTGAACAACCCTTCTTACAGTCAGGAAGTTCTTCCTAATGTTCAGGTGGAATCTCCATCCCTGTCACTGCACCCAGTGCTCAGAGCCAAAAGGCCACAGAAAACAAGCCTGCTGCCTCTTCCTTATGACATCCTCTCAGATATCAATAGGAAGAGTTTTCTGCAGTCCTGGAAAAGCATCAATGACCAATAGAGTTACACTGGTATGGAAGACAGATGGGCAACCCATCACAAGCTTGAGCGACCACCTGTTTCTAGTAACATATGGCTCATGCAAGGGGAGAAGGTTTAGCTTTAGTCCTATTTTGATCATGAGATTTACTGCATGCAAAAAATGCATGCAATGCTACAAGTGCACTCTCCAGCCAGCCAACTCCGATTTCCCAATAAATCTCCCAAAATGCAACATGGGGTTCGGAACTTGACTGCAAAGTATCCAAACAGTGCAAACTGCTCTGGGGTGGGTCAATAAGATCCACAGCAATGTTTTAAATTCAAAATTTCAATGAAATCGTACAACAGGGGCTTAATGCCTGGAGGGGTCCCAAGACCTCCTACCATCCGATCGAGAAGTGGTCAGAAGCACTTCTTAGGACTACATTCCACCGAACATGTCAAGTGTTTGGAAGATGAGGTTTACCATACAACGCAGGCATACTCTGTTTTGAAATTAAATTGATGGCTTTCCGACCTCCGTCACACACTAGCAAACTATCCGCTTTATTCAGGAGTTCTCCGTTGATTTGCCACCACATTGTAGAGAGCTGGTCCCACTCACTCTTCCTTTGTGAAAAAATACACCTCTCCCGATTGACTATGATTGGTCATCAATGGCATTTCCTAACTGGTTCTATTGTAAACACATGGGAAAATTAATTAAATTGCCAAAACTTTGTCTTTGCAGAAGGGACATCATCCTGCTAGAGCACATTTTGCTCTAGTCTCTCAATGACTGAATATCTTGTAGAGTCTCCACCAATTGAACATAGTTTACAGGCACAAAAATGAAGTTTCTGGAGCACAACTACTTTCAAAGTAAAGACTACACAATTAAACAGGAAATAACACTTGTAAAGTAGGAAAATATCATTATTATTATTATCCTTGCAAACGCAACTGATGAGAAGGAGAGACAGGGCCTTCTTGGTGGTTCCCCCCCCCCCCCCTGTCTGTGGAACACCCTCCCCATTGAAATTAGGTCGGCTTCATCTCTCCTTTCCTTTAGGAAAAAACTCAAATCATGGTTTTGTGACCAGGCATTCGGGTAGCGGGCTTAACAATAATCACAATGCTTCATGAGAACTGATAATGGACAGGCTTTGGACTAGGTCTTTGGATGCCGAATTGGACTTGGATATGGCTATATTGTTGTTAATAATGTTTTAAATGGATGTTTTATAACTTAATGTTTTAACTAATGTTTAATGTGTGTTATTTTGTTATGGTTGTGTGTGTCGGCATCAAATTGTTGCCGGTTGTAAGCCGCCCTGAGTGTCCCCCCCCCCCCGGGGGGGGGGGGTTGAGAAGGACAGAGTACAAGTGTTTGAAATAAATAAATAATTCAGAGGCAGGATAACCATCTGTCAGGGGTGCTTGGATTGAAGGTAATGGCAGAGCTTTTTCTCAAAGGGGCATTTTGATTCCTCCCACAAATTGCGTAATCGTATCATTTTAAAGCTGAGAGTGACGAATACCATCACATGACAGAATTGGCCATTTTGCCCATCTCTATCTGGATCATTTGCAAAAAAAATCACTTGCTAAACAGCTTAGAAAGTGTCTGAGAACATAACCCTTTGCAACCCTTTTCAAATGGCAAGATATCTCTACCCTACACTTGAAGCCAATGTCATGAACACAGTAGGTTGCCATGTCTTAAGTGGGTGGCTCAGCAGTATTTAATGAATGGCATGAAGTGGCAAAATTGCATGTGTTAAATAAACCCAAGTCTTGCAGGCCACACTTGCCCTGCCATGTAATTTCATGTGGCTTCCAAGATGCTGCACTACATTTATGGTCTTCCCCATCCTTAGACTAGAGCTGATGGGAGTTGGGATGCAATCACATCTGGGAGGCTGTGTTTGTTCTGTTCAGTCCAGAGAGTGGGCTTTGGATCTAGAGACAATGCTTGTGGATAGGATAGAATAATAGAGTCAGAAGAGACTACATGAGCCATCTTGTCCAATCCCCTGTCATGCAGGAAAGTGCTTCTGGGTTGCAGCACTGGGTTGCACTTCCCATTAGCCCCAGTCTGCAGGGCAGGTAATCCAAAGGGATGGGAGCTGTCATACGATCACACCTAGGGTAAAAACGAAAGAGCACTGGTCGCTATGTAAAAAAAAACAAAAAAAAGAGTTGGCCCTCTTTTTCTACGGATTCCCCATCCACAGATTCAACAATCAACCATAAGGCGGATGTGGCCCTGGATGGAAATGGGTTTGGCACCCTTGATCTAATGCAGGCATGGGCCAACTTCAGCCCTCCCTCCAGGTGCTGAAGTTGGAGAGAGGGCCCAAGTTGAGAGGACTGAATGTGGCCTATGCTTGATTTAGCAACATTTCTTTGGATGGAAAGACCCCACTTTCTCAACCAAGTCAGGGCCCTTCTACACAGCCATCGAACCCAGAATATTACAGCAGATCTCCCACAATCTCTGCTTTGAACCTGATTATCTGAGTCCACACCGCCAGATAATCCAGTTCAATGTGGATTTGATACAGCTGTGTGGAAGGGGCCTCAGATAACCCAGTTCAAAGCAGGTATTGTGGGTTATCTGAGGCCTTGATATTCTGGGTTACATGGCTGTGTGGAAGGGCCCTGAGAACAGCAGTCCTGAGGTGGGCCATGTGGTAGGATCACACACAGAGCCATCACACTGTGAGCATCACCGCATGTGCCTCATCTACTGGCTGCCATGCAAAAGGGAGAAGGAGGGGTTTGATTAAGGCCCCTTCCAGACATCTGTATCAAACCCACACTGAACTGGATTACAGGGCAATGTGGACTCAGATAACCTAGTTTAAAGCATATAATCTGGATTATGTGATTTGAGAACCTGGATTATATGGTGGTGTAGACCAAGCCTGAAACAACATCTCAGGTTCGGCCAGATTGATCACCAACAATGGTCCACCCTGATCTCACATTGGGAGGCATGGAGATGCACTATTCACAATGCTGCAGCCTCTTTCGAGAAGACACGCCGAATTAGTCTCGAAGAGAAACGACAATGCAGAAACTTGGAAACAACATCACCCAAGGAGACTTTCTGCTGTGCTTTCTTCAACTGAACTTGCCTATCTCAGATTGGCCTTTTTAGTCATCAACGCGCTTGTAAAAAGCGTGGGATGAGTCCTTTCTGAATCTTCGTTTGCGAAGTAATGCCGAGAGAGAGAGACCAAGCCTAGCTCAAGGGTGGCACAGGTCAGCCAAAGGTATCTCTTCTGTCCATCTCATTGAATGCAATTTTCCTGCTTCTTAGCAGAATGGGGGTGGACTGGATGGCCCAAGAGGTCTCTTCCAACTCTATGATTCTATGATTCATTCATTAATTGGTCATGTGTTAATTAGGTGATTTGTCAATTAGAGACATGGAAAAGCAATGTAATTGTAGCCAAGGGTGGGTTGTAAACCAACACGACCCCAAGTGAGAATACGAGATATCCAACATTGACCAATAATATGAGCAAATAGAGTCCAAACAATGTGTTGTTGCAGGCTTTAATGGCTGCGAGTTTTCCGGGCTGTGTGGCCATGTTCCAGAAGCATTTTATCCTGACATTTCGCCCACATCTATGGCTGGCATCCTCAGACGTTGTGAGGTCTGTTGGAAACTAGGAAAATGGGGTTTATATATCTGTGGAATATCCCCCAACTTGGAGATCATTCCACAGGTATAGAAACCCCACTTACCCGGGAGAGAGGCCGGGGGGAAGGGGAGAGAAGGCGGGCCCCTTCCCCAAAGGGCGCCGAAGGGCCAGGGTGAGGGTGAGGGTGAGGGAGGGGAGGGGACTAACCTGCTCCTGCTCCTCCTCCCGCGGGCGCCTCGGTCTCGGCGGAGCAGAGCTGGAGGGCGAGCGCGAGGAGTATGGCGCGGGCGGCGTTGCCCTGCATGCCGAGCCCCAGCAAGAACCGCCACCAAGAAAAGTTCTCCTCCTCCTTCCCGACTTCACCTTCCGCAATCTTCTCCGGTTGCAGGCCCCTTCCACAAAGTTGCACCAAACCCACACTGAACGGGATTGTATGGCAGTGTGGACTCTGATATTCTGCTTCAAAGCCGAGGTTGCGAATGATCCGCCTTGATCTCTTGTGTGGCGCGGGGTCTCAGGGATTGCGAGGTCCGAGTTGTGCCCTTCCTTCCGGGCGGAAAAGCAGGGGCCGGGCCAGAGCCGAGCCTTTCCTCCGCTGGCACGCACCAAACCAACCAAAAAACAAACAACACGAAACCCCCCGCGGCGAAGTGACGTCAGGCTTCCCAGGCAAAGCGAAGGGGGTGGGGCGGGGGACCGTGGGGTTGGATTTGGATTTGGGGAGGGGGCTGGGAAAGGAGCGGGCGCCCCCTGCTGGCCCACCGAGGAGCAGGTCTCACAATACTTGCTTGGAGCTGGGTTACCTGAGTCAGTCCACACTGCCAGATCATCCAGTTCAATGTGGGTTTGAAGCAGCTGTGTGGAAAGGACCTATTTCTTCCTCTAGCCCCGAGGGGTGTATTCTATACTGCAGTGTTTCCCAACCTTTTTTGAGTCGCGGCACACTTTTTATATTTGCAAAATCCTGGGGCACACCACCAACCAAAATGACACTCTTAACACAGTAATACATATAGTTAATATGTTTTTAAAATGTATTTATACATTCAGTGTGAAACCTGGGCCTGTTTCGATGAACTCAACATAGATATCCTGGCAGGAATGGCAGAAAGACACAAACTTTCCACACAGAACTCCCATAACCACGAGAAAATCCTATAAGAGTTTGGTGGGCATTGACCTTGAGTTTTGGAGTTGTAGTTCACCTATATCCAAAGAGCACTGTTGGATTAGGACCAAACTTGGCATGAATACTCAATATGCCCAAATATGAACGCAGATGGAGTTCAGGGGAACTAGACCTTGACATTTGGGAGTTGTAGTTGCTGGGATTTATAGTTCCCCTACAATCAAAGAGCATTCTGAACCCCACCAATGATAGAACTGGGCCAAACGTCCCACACAGAACCCCCAGGAGGCAAGAGGAGGTCTCTACTTGAGGAAAGGGAGGCGGGCCTTCCCAATGCGAGGAGAGGGAGAGACCAAGTAGACAACGGGTGGGGTGGGGGGTGTTTGTAATTTTGTGCCTTTATCGAGGTAGGTTTCTTAGGGTTTTTTATACTTCAACACACTAGACTCCCCCGGAGGTTCCAATTTCCCACGGCACACCTGATGATAGCTCACAGCACACTAGTGTGCCCCGGCACACTGGTTGGGAAACACTGCTATACTGGACAACAGTTCTTGGAAGGCTCAGAAATAGGCTTCCTCATCAGTTCCTGTCGAAATATGTGTGGCCCTTTTTTCAATCCTAGAAGTGGTCTTTCGCCAACCTTTTCCCCAGACATCCGAGGGCCCTTCCACACAGCTGTATATCACAGAATACCAAAGCAGATCAACCAGGTTATTGGCTTTGAACTGGATTAGCTAAGTCCACACTGCCATATAACCTAGCGCAAAGCAGACAATCTGCATTTTGTATGTCAGTGTAGAAGAGGTATTTGTATGAGCCTAAAGTTTAATAAGGCCACTCAAAAAGCCAATGTACTTCTAGACTGCATTGACAGGAGTAAAGTGTCTCAAAGCCTGGCCACACAGCCCTATATCCCTGAATATCCAGGCAGATAGAATAATTGAGTTGGAAGAGACCTCGTGGGCCATCCAGTCCAACCCCCTGCCAAGAACCAGGAAAATTGCATCCAAAGCATCCCTGACAGATGGCCATCCAGCCTCTGTTTAAAAGCCTCCAAAGAAGGAGCCTCCACCACACTCAGAGAGTTCCACTGCTTAACAGCTCTCACAGTCAGGAAGTTCTTCCTAATGTTCAGATGGAATCTCCTTTCCTGTAGTTTAA
The DNA here is from genome assembly GCA_030556195.1 of Anolis apletophallus. Classification (NCBI taxonomy): domain Eukaryota; kingdom Metazoa; phylum Chordata; class Lepidosauria; order Squamata; family Anolidae; genus Anolis; species Anolis apletophallus. The sequence continues at coordinate 51,508,879 of JARBWK010000011.1, read as the reverse complement.
AGCCATTGTTCCATGCCCTAGTCTCCAGGGCAACAGAAAGCAAGCTTGCTTCCTCCTCCGTATGACTTCCTCTCACATATTTATACATGGCTATCATGTCTCCTCTCAGCCTTCTCTTCTTCAGGCTAAACATGCCCAGCTCTTTAAGCCGCTCCTCATAGGGCTTGTTCTCCAGACTCTTGATAATTTTAGTCGCCCTCCTCTGGACACATTCCAGCTTGTCAATATCTCTCTTAAATTGTGGTGCCCAGAATTGGACACAATATTCCAGGTGAGGTCTAACCAAGGCAGAATAGAGGGGTAGGATGATTTCCCCACTATACTCCTATTGATGCAGGGCAGGCCAAAATCCCGTTGGCTTTTTTTGCCGCCGTATCACTTTGTTGGCTCATGTTTAACTTGTTGTTCACGAGGACTCCAAGATCTTTTTCACACGTACTGCTCTCGAGCCATGCGTCCCCCATTCTGTATCATTACATTACACAATCCCAGTTTTCAGCTGGGTGACCTGAGTTCACACTACCATACCACCCAGTTCAAGGTGGGTTTGATACAGCTGTATGGGAGGGGTCCTCGTCTCCTTCAGAAGAGATAAAGCAGGGTATAAATAAACAAAAGAATAAGAAGACTCTCCAAGCTACCCCCTGCAGTTATTTGAGCAAGGAATAACTGGAATGCTGGGGAAGTGGCTCCAATGGCTTCTGTAACACTTGAGGAACAAAACATTTTTGCAAACCCATGTCCTGCATTTCTTTCATTGGAATTTGAATTGCCTTCTTGCTGCACCAGCACAGAACATGAATCTCTTCATTTCTTGAGGGTGTCCTATGCTCCGTTTGTGAAGTCGAACATGACCCCCCCAATAAAAGATAGTAACTTATATTTTTCTAAGGACAAGGTCATCATACTGGATAATAAGGGTTAAGTCTTGGTCAATTTGCAAAGACAACACCAAGGACCCTTCCCATGTTAGATAGTGTGTACATTTAATCAAGGTTTTACGCCCTATTTTCATATATCTATAGCAGAAGGTAACAAATTTATTACTGAAAACCATGCCACAAAAGTTATTTGACCTTTTCCATCTGAGGCACACCTGGGCTAGAGAATTAACAACTCTCCTAATGGTTTGCCATCTCAGTCAACGACTCACAAACTCTCTTTTGAGCTGATAAACATTTACATATTTAGGCTAAAAGTTAGCCAAGAAAAAACATTATGCTTTATAATCTTTCCCTTGCCATTCATTTCCACTTTTATGAACTTTTAGATATTTATTTCTTATATCAGGGACTCCTCTTCCCTCTAGGGGCTAGACCAAGACATTAATCCAAAAATCAAACAATAACCTTGGCTAAGCTTGAGGGCCTAAAGGTTAATCGCCCAGTCATTTGGCAAACATTGGTCATTTTAATCCAGTCAGCTAGACATTGCTTCATTGTCTCCCTGTTGCCCGCCTCCCTTCCACCCCATTGGCTGAGAGGCCAAAGCAGGGCTCAGGCTGCCATTGGCTCTCCTGCTGGCTTGCTGACATCACAGACAATAATAACAATGCCAGCTCGGGAGAGGGGCATGGGAACATTTGAATCTGAAACCTATAAATACTGTATCTCTTTGCCTAATGGGCATGTCGATTTATTTGGCAGATTACTGCATTCGTCATGCTTTCTAGCAGGAATGAAATAAACAACTCGGTGGCATTTTCTTCAACTTTGGTGAGATTTATTTGGAAAAATCAGGAACAAATTCTTTGGGTGCTTCTTTCTCGCCAGGGTTAAAACGGATGCTCTTTGGTGGGTCTGATTGGTCTCTGTCTTCAAGGCAAAGACCCCCAAATTCATGTTCGATATCAAATTGGTGACCACAAAGGGACTACAGGAATGAGTCCCCACTAAATTTTAGATAAAAGGGCAAGCCGCTACCTGGTCCTAGGGTCTGAGGACAGTCTTCCACAGGTGATCCTTGTCTAAAGAGCTCTTTAAAATAATCCGGGCCCCATTGCTGCCCACCTAGGCATGTCCCTCGTGGTTGGACTGACCTCGGATCCTGGCACAAAGGAGCAACAGGTAGCACCTCGACTTCCAGGAAGAAAAGTCACCGACTTGAAAGAGAAAATCCTAGGTAAGAGAAAAAATTAAAAAGCAGCCTGAAAATTCCTAGGTCAGGGGGAGTCTTAGGGAAAGGTGATCTCCAGGGCTCGGTAACAAATTCTAGGTGAGCATGGAAGATCTGGCATCTGTAGGGAGACAGAGCAATCTAGCTTTGCCATTTTACAGGTTTGGGGACCATAGACAGCAGGATTTCTCCTCCATCCTTGCAGGTTCTGCCAAACAGCTAGCTATCCAGTTCTGCGTACTGGACCACTGAAGGACCTTCTCCTTCCGGTTGGCGGATCCTCCTTTATTAACTGTAAGGTATTCAGGGGCTACGTTTTTCAAAAGAAATGCATGTTTATTCTTCTTGCCAAGGACATCCCAATCCAAAAGAAACACCTTTAGGAAGAATTCTGGCTGATTGGGATGGGCTTGTGGGGAAAATTTCTCTTGCCAGTCAGGATGGCCGGGTACAGTGTGGGGAAGTAGCCGCTCAGATCCCTTGCGGTGCCACCTGGCCGGCCCATGGCAGCCTGGACGAGGAGCTTTTTCTTTTTTTCTTTTTAAAAAAATAGTCTTTATTAAGTTTTTCAAATCAATTAAAAGGCAATAGGGAAAAAACACAACAATAGTGTAGTTACATGAAGAGAAATACATAAAAAGAGGGTTGTGTCCTCGCAATCAAAGGACACAGTAGAGAGGAAAAGAAGAGAAAGAGAAAAAGGGGGGGGGGAACTAGTCGAGGTTTCGACTAGGTCTAAAGATGATAGATAATAGATAAAGATAAGTAGATAGTTAAAAACAAGGCTAAAGCAGTGCACGGAAAGCAATTGGTCGAAAGAGCCTTATACCAACATTCAAATTGGACCATTCAACATCAGTTTTCCACTTTCTTAGTTCATTCATCTGGTTTCCTTGCCCAAAGTATTATTAGAATTCCTGTGATTTAGGAGAGAAAGGTATTTGTATATTATATCTATACATTATATACATAAAATGTGTTCTATAGGTAATACTTAGTTGAATTCATCCCACAAACCCGCCCAGATTACTATCTTTTCTAGTACCAATTTTATTTCATCGCTAAGTTGTATTCTTTTTTACAATATTCTTGTATTATTGGCCAGTCTCCTTTTTTCTCTAGGGTTATTTCTCCTTTCCTTTCCCTCAGAGCTTCAGTTAGCCATTCCATTTCAATAATGTCCATGACTTTTAATATCCACTCGTCCTTAGACGGATGTTCTTCAGTTTTCCAGTGCTTAGCATATACAAGCTTTGCTGCTGTAGTTAATAACAGGAAAATCTTTCGTTTTCAGTGAAATTGAGATCATTATCCACTATACCAGTGTTTCTCAACCTGGGGGTCGGGACCCCTGGGGGGGTCGTGAGGGGTTGTCAGAGGGGTCGCCAATGACCCTCAGAAAACATAGTATTTTTGTTGGTCGTGGCAGTTCTGTGTGGGAAGTTTGACCCAATTCTATCATTGGTGGGGTTCAGAGTGCTCTTTGATTGTAGGGGAACTATAAATCCCAGCAATTAGAGCTCCCAAATGTCAATGCCTATTTCCCCCCAAATTCCACCAGTGTTCACATTTGGGCCTATTTAATATTCATGCCAAGTTTGGTCCAGATGAGTCCACAGTGCTCTCTGTATGTAGGTGAACTACAACTCCAAAAACCCAAGGTGAATGCCCACCAAACTCTTCCAGTATTTTCTGTTGGTCATGTGTGCCAAGATTGGCTCAATTCCCCCATTGGTGGAGTTCAGAATGTTCTCTGATTGTAGGTGAACTATAACTCCCAGCAACTACAACTCCCAAATGACAATATCAATCCCCCTGCCCTCACCTCACCAGTATTCAAATTTGGGTGTATCAGGTATTTGTGCCAAATTTGGTCCAGTGAATGAAAATATGTACATTCTGCATATCACATATTTACATGACGATTCATAACAATAGCAAAATTACAGTTATGAAGTAGCAACAAAAAGTAATTTTGTGGTTGGGGGTCACCACAACATGAGGAATTGTATTAAGGGGTCGCGGCATTAAGAAGGTTGAGAAACACTGCACTATACCTAACAGGTATAGATCTGGTTTCCTTTCAATCTGCCTTTTAAATTTTTTTTCCAGTTCTCGTTCAATCAAATTCCAATTTTTTTGGCTTTCTTACACAACCGGGGATATACACTTCAATACACGACAAAGTAATCACTATTGCAACTTCTATACACACTGCTAAACCACAATGTTTAAAGGGGCAGTGTCAAAGGAATACCAAGACATAGCATATATAGGTAAAAACCACTATATTGTATGGCAGTATATGCTCAATAGCAAACAATATTACAAACAGTACAATGTAATGCAAATAATCAATCATGTGATTAATACACAGTATGAGCATGAATCACAAGCCCATATACATGGTTGGGCGAAGGAGTATTCCACTTGGCACTGAGTAACCCTTAGTGAAGTCCTGGGTGTAGTGACCCATGGACCTGCGACTGAGTCAATAGGGGAACCTTGGTAGGTGGCAGAGCTGGTGGCTGCTATGGTGGGCAGGCGCCAACGGCTGGAGGTAAGCTGACGACGCCAAGATGGCCGTTTCACGTAACCGCTTCCTCAGGGCGCTGATCACTTCTGACCGTTCCTCCCAGTATTGTAGTAGACCAATTTAGACTCAAAGTCGAAACGCGAGATTTCGCGTTTCCGCGTTTTAATACAGATCGCTCTTGTGAGTTATCTCCCGGGCTGTAACTCACAAGAGCGATCTGTATTGAAACGCGGAAACGCGAAATCTCTCGTTTCGACTTTGAGTCTAAATTGGTCTACTACAATACTGGGGAGGAGCGGTCAGAAGTGATCAGCGCCCTGAGGAAGCGGTTACGCGAAACGGCCATCTTGGCGTCGTCAGCTTACCTCCAGCCTTTGGCGCCTGCCCACCATAGCAGGTCGCAGGTCCATGGGTCACTACACCCAGGACTTCACTAAGGGTTACTCAGTGCCAAGTGGTTTTCTTACACAACCACCAGAGGTGGAAGAAAGTACCGTGTTTTTCATTACAATTCCAGCAATTTGTTCTGGAGTTTTTATATATTTTTGCTATTCTATCTGGCGAAAGGTGCCATCTATGTATCAGCTTGAACCAGTTTTCTCTGTAGCTATAGCATGTTATTACATTTATTTTTTCCCCCCATATGCTACTCCAAGTATCTGGTTTGATCTTGTAGCCCACGTTCCTTGTCCACTTCTTCGTAAATTCGGTCAGATTGCTTTTGTTAGATTCTAATTTTATTAGTAATTTGTATATTTTACCTACCATTTTCTTTTCATTACCAAATAATATTATTTCCATCTCCGAATGATCGTCACAGAAGCCAATTTTTTCATCTTGTTTATATTTTTGACAGATTTGGAAATAAGGAAACCAGTCTATTTCCATATTCTCATTTTTTAACTGTTGCCTGGATTTCAGGGTATATTTTGTTCCATCCCAGTAAGTTAGTTCTTTATATGTCCACCATTTAGTATCGTCCAGCTGTCTTATTCTGTATGCTTCTTTAGGTGATAACCATAACGGTAACTTCTGGGATAGTTTTTTGTAGTATTTTAACCAAATTTTTAATAATACTTCTCTTATATAATGATTCTTAAAATTTAAATCCACTTTTAGTCTATCGTAACACATATATCCGTGAAATCCATACTTCAGATCATGTTCCTCCAATTTTTTTAAAAATATATTTTTTATTGTTTTCCAATATAGATATCGACATGTGTACAGTAACAATAGGGGTTTGAAGGGTAGTGGTAAAGGGGTGGGGGTGGGGGTAGGGTATAGGAAAACGCCGGGTAGAAATACAAAGGGGTAAAAAGACTTCCCAAAGAATGCCCATATGCATCGTCGATTTCGTTGTTATGTTTACATACATTGTAGTCCTTTCACCGTAGGTATATTTTCATTTGATCTATGCTATATTATAGTTCATTTAGTTCTACTGTGAATTTGTAGCCTTTGTTCTGCATATATTTCTTAAAGCTGGTCCAGTCAGTTTTGTTTTTGTGATTATCCATGTTTTGAGCTAGGGAGTCCATTTGGATCACGTCCAGAATTTTCAATGTCCATTCTTCTATGGTGGGGATTGTTTCTTGTTTCCACCGTCTGGCCAATGTAATGCGTGCGCAGGTGCTTAATAGGAAGAGCATCCTGTCCTGGTTCTCAGTGAGGCTTGTATTTGGTATTCCAAGGAGGTAGGTCTGAGGGTCCAACTCAAATTTTTTCTTGAGTATTTCTTGTGTTTCTTTATGTATGTCTCTCCAATACCTCTTGACCCTTTTACATCCTCACCATTGATGGAGGTAGGTCCCTATGTCTTTGTCACACTTCCAGCATTTTCCCGAGATTCTTTTATCAAATTTTGCTATTTTGGCTGGGTATAGATACCACCTGTATTGCATTTTGAGCCAATTCTCGACGATTTCAGTTGATCTGTAATATTTTAGTTTTTTTGACCATATTTCCTCCCATTGATGTAGGGAGATTGTGTGTCCCAGATCTCTTGCCTATTTAACGTGACAGTCCTTAATTAGGTCCTCTTCCATAGCCCAACTTAACAGCAGTTTGTAAACGATACTGATGTTTTTCTTTTTTTTCCTTACAGCTGGTTCCCAAACTGTATCTTCCATAAACCCGACTTTCTTATCTGTGTTATAGCATTTGTGCATTTGGAAGTACTGAAACCATGTTAGGCTGGGGTGGGTTTGGCGTAGTTCCTCCATCGTCTTTATTTCCCAGTTGTTTTGTGGGGACCTCTTTAGGATCTGCTTGTAGGTTAGCCAGGTTTCCCCCGCTAGTTCTTTTTTATGGAATGCCTCCATAGGTGAGACCCAGAGTGGCGTTTGTCTGTAAAATCTTATTTTGTATTTTTCCCACGTTCGGATTGGGGCTGCTCTTATGTAGTGATTTTCAAAAAAAAATTCGACTTTTTTCCTATTATACCATATATAGGCGTGCCATCCGGCGCGTAGGTCGTGGCCTTCTAGTGCTGTCATTCTTGTATTTTGTAGCAGTGCCCAATCTCTAATTGCCACTAAGTTACTGGCCTCGTAGTATAATTTTACATCCGGTAATTCCATCCCACCCCGTTTTTTTTTCATCTGATAGGTATTTCAAATTTATCCTGGCCTTTTTATTTTTCCAGATAAATTTTCTTAGGTCTGCATTCCATTTCTTAAATAAAAGGTCATTTCTAATCACCGGGATCGTTTGGTACAGGAACAATAACTTTGGTAATACAGTCATTTTAATTGCAGCAATTCTGCCTAATATCGAGATGTTTTGTTTGTTCCATTTGTTCAGTTCCCCTTGTATGTGTTTCCACAGCTGTTCATAGTTGTTTTTAACCAACTGTATATTTTTTGCCGTCAGCGTTATTCCTAAGTATCTCACTTTCTTTTCTATCTTGAGTCCTGTTTTAGCTTGTAGGGTATTTTTTTCCTTATCATCTAAGTGTTTTGTTAGAAATTTAGTTTTTTGTTTGTTTAGATTGAAGCCGGCTAAGTTGCCAAATCTCTCAAATTTATTTATCAATTTTTCTATGTTGGGTATGGGGTTTTCTATGCTGCAGACTATGTCGTCCGCATAAACTCTGAGCTTGTATTCTTGTGTCCCTACCCGGGTCCCCTTTAGTTCCTTGTCTTGATTTATCTCTCTTACTATAGTCTCCATTGCCAGGATAAATAGTAGGGGAGACAGGGGGCATCCCTGCCTACCCCTCTGTTTATTTGGATTTTCTTTCTTCTTTCCTGGCCATTAATTATTAAGGTTGCCTCCTGTTTGTTGTATAAGGCCTCTATGATATTTTGAAAGTGAAATCCCATATCCAGTTCTTTCATTAGTAGCTTCACAAAATTCCAGTTAATTTTATCAAACGCCTTCTCGGCGTCGATGAAGAGAAGTGCTAGTTTTTTTTCATTATGCCTTTCATAATATTCTAAAATATTTATGAGGGTTCAGGAAGCCCGTTTGGTCATTTGAGGCCCAGTCTTTCAGGAAGATTTTTAGTCTGTCCGCTATTATGGACGTAAAGACTTTGTAGTCTGTGTTTAAAAGAGATATCGGTCTATAGTTTTTCATATTTGTTTTCTCCGAGTTCTTCTTTGTGAATGAGCGTAATGTTGGCCGTCTCCCATGTCTTTGGGATTTCCTTGTTTGTTCTAATACTATTAAATATTTCTAAGAGGATGCCTGAAAGTTCGTTCTTATATGTTTTATAATATATGGCTGTCAGACCATCTGGGCCTGGAGCCTTGTTGTTTTTTAGTTTTTCTATACCCTTCACTACTTCAGCCATAGTTATTGGATCATTTAAAATTGTTCTTTGCTTATCTGTGATTTTGGGTATTCCCAGGTTACAGAGATATTCTGTTATTGAGTCCTCAGATGGGTTTTCCTTTTTGTATAGATCCTGATAGAATTTGGCAAAGGCTGTCGTTATTTCTTCTTCTCTGGTGTAGTGTTTACCTTCATGTTCTATTCTGGTGATGTATGTTTGGTTCTTGTTATCCTTTAGTTTCTTAGCCAGCCATTTGCCAATTTTATTGGCATTTTGAAAGTAGTTAGCTCTTGCATATCTCATTTGTCTTCCTAGCCTTTCCGTCTGCAGCATCTGCTGTTGCTTTTTGAGTACTTTTATATCTTTCAGTAACCTTTGCTTGCCCGGTTTCTTTTTTAACGTTTCCTCTTTTTTCCTTATCTCCTCGATAATTTCCGTTTCCTTCTTATTGAATTGTTTATTCCTCCAGTTGTTCAACTGTATAAAATTACCGCGCATGACGGCCTTCATTGCCTCCCATTGATTAATCCTACTTGTCTCCTCCCCTTTGTTTATTTCTAAATATTCTGCTAATTGTTTCCTTGCCCATTCTATGTCTCTGGGGTTTTTGAGTAGGCTATCCTTAAGTTTCCACCTGAAGTTGGGTCTATTCCCTTTAAGCTGTAGTTCTAGTGAGTTATGGTCTGAGAAGGTATTCGTTTTGATTTCTATCCTGTTTATTCTTATTGACATAGTCTTGGTGGTCCATGCCATATCTATGCGGCTCCAGACTTTATGCCTTCCTGAGTAGAAGGTATAGTCCCTCATAGAGCCGTTGTGTATCCTCCAAGCATCTACTAGATTAAGATCTTCTAGTGTTTTTAGAAATTGTAGAGGGAGTTGGCTACTTTTTTTGTCTTTTGATTTCCTGTAATTTTATATGTTTTGTCTATTTCTGCATTGGTTACCCCATTGAAATCTCCCAGCAGCACTAATTCATCATATTCTTGCCTGTCTATTTGTTTTTTGAGGTCCGCGATGAACTTTATCTTAGGTCCGTTTGGACAATAAACATTACATAAGAGTATTCTTTGACTGTTTATTTCAATACATATTCCTAGATATCTCCCACACATATCTTTAAAAGCCAAACTTGCAGCGAGTTTTGGATTCACATATGTGGCAACCCCGCATTTTTTCTTTTCACCAACAGAGTAGAAAAGCCTCCCTAGTTTAGGTTGTTCCAGGTATCTGGTGTGTCGGCTAGACACGTGAGTCTCTTGTAATGCTACTATTTCGTAGTTCTTGTTTTTTATGCTGTCAACAATTCTCTTCCGTTTATTTGGTGAGTTTAAGCCGTTCACATTGGCTGAGTAGATTTTAAGAGAGGTCATCTTGGAGGTCTGGTTGGTCAATTGATTCTTCTGTTTGTACTTTGTCCTGCATGGCCACCAGTTGGTAATTTTCCGGTGAAAATTCCCTTAGCCTCTTAAGATTTCTGCTCAGAGATGTTCCTGGCGAGTCTATCTCTTCAAACTCAATAATGTCTTCTCCTTCCCTTAGTTCGCCTTTCTCTTCCTCCGTCTCCCTTTCGGTGTTTTCCTTCAGCTCTTTTTTTTGTCCTTTCCTCTGGAGTTGTTTTGGTTCAAGTCTTTTTCCTTCCTCTTTCCACTGTTTGGTCGGATGTTCCCTCTGTTTCCTTCCTTGTTCTGGTGGCTTGCCCCATTGGATATGATTTTCATAGAATGCTCTCGCCTTCTCTATTGTGTTCAGCCAATATCTGGTTTCGTTGTATGTTACGGTTAGTCCCTCGATTCTCTCCCATCTGTAACGTATTCTTCTATTATTTAGTTCTTCCGTTAGGAAGCTATACTTTCTGTGATTGGATATTGTTTGCTGTGATACCTCTTTCATGAATATTACTCTCTTATCTTTGTAATATATGGTTTGCTTGGCACATCTCTGTAAGATTTCATGTCCCTCCAAATTTAATAGTTTGTTGTTCTCTAATTTGCACCATTCTTGAAGCCAAGCTAGACAGTTTGCTTCAAAGTACAACTTAAGATTAGGTACTCCCAGTACCCCCCCTTTCTTTCGGCGCCTGAAGATTTTTCAATTTTACTCCAGGTTTCTTCCCACCCCATATGGATTTTGATATATCTCTCATCCAGGGGGTAAACTGTGAGTCCTTCCTAATTATTATGCTGCAAAGAGAAAAATTATTTTTGGTAGGGACATCATCTCAGATCCCTTGCGGTGCCACCTGGCCGGCCCATGGCAGCCTGGACGAGGAGCTTATTCTTAAGCTGCAAGCTTATTGCCCTGGGGAGGCGAGGTGGACTGAGCTGGTCTATGCCGCATGCTTATGACCATATGCCGCATGCTTATGACCAAAGGAAGAAAGGGGAAAGGTGCCCAACTACTGCCATGCAAGGATATTGAGACACTGTCCTCGTTTTCCCCTAAAACTTCTTTCCAGACCCTGTTCCTGCCCAGGAGGAAAAAATACCCTAGACATCTTCATTTCTCCATGACCCCCCTTTTGCCCTCCATAGCCACCAGTTGCCCTCCCAGAGCGTTCCTTCCCCTCTCTTTCCCTTGCCCACCCTCCCCCTTCCAAAAACCGCCAAAGGAACCACCTTTTTCCCTCAGGGCTATCTTTCCTTTCCCTTGCAGACCAAGGGACTTTTCCTTTTTTTCTCTCAACAGAAGGGGAGGAGGGAAGGGGAGCTCAATTCCTAACATTTTGTGGATTCTCTCTCCCATCCTCCAGATAAATCCTGCTATTTTGTCATTTTAACTTCTTATCTCCTTTGTTGCAGCCTCTGAAGGACCTGTTTGCATTTTTAATGTACTAGGGTTGCATGCCTGCAATCACTTTGTAATGTTCCCTGCAGTCTGAAGACCTATCTTTATCATCACATTTACTATTCTACCCTCTTGATCATTGAACACCAGTTTTGCTGGGAGTTTTTCATTTACGTATACTACCACCCCTCTTTTTTTCCCTTCTGCAAGTGAGTGGAATAGGTTGCCGATGGTTTTGTTTTCCAGGTGGTTGGCATGGGATTTTTTGATGTGCACTTCCTGAAGTGCCACTATGTCATATCTTTTTTCCTCAGTGAGTTGAAAATTCTTTTCCGTTTACATGCCGAGTTCAAGCCGTTGATGTTATTTGAGAAACACATTATTTGCATTTGTATGTCACTCATCTTGGATCTCTTCTGGGGGTTCCGGTTCGTCTTCTTCTTCATCCGTGTCGGGTGCGCCTAGATCTTTATCCTTGCTTTGAGGTCCTCGGCTAGCCGAGACTGTCTCATGGTCCGGGGAGTAGAAACGTCTCTTCTTTGAGTTTTTGTTCTGTCCAGATTGGAGAGGCGAATTTTGTTTGTGGTCTCTCTTTAGCTTTTCATAGAAGTCTTTTGCCTTGTCTTCCAAAGTCAGCCAGTGTCTTTGATCTTTATATGTAGCCATTATGCCTTCTGTCTTTTCCCACCTGAATCGTATTTGTCTGTTCTTTAACTCTTCTGTTAGGTAGAGGTATTTCCTTCTTTTATTTATGGCTGCCGCAGTGAATTCCTTTAAGACAATCACCCTGTCCCCCTTATATGATATTTCTGCATCCTTTTTCTTCCTGAGAATCTCATCTCTGATTCTCCTTCTACCGAAGTGCACCACCACATCCCGAGCCACTTTATTTTTCCTTGCATATGCGATGGAGACTCGATATGCCCTGTCGATCTCCTGGGATACCTCTCCTTCTTCCTTTTGTAGGATGGTTGCTGATTATTTTCCTTAGGTCCTCTTTGGGTTCTTCCAAGATTTTCCTGAAGCGGAGCCGAGACTCCAGCTCACTTTGCTCAAGTTTTTCCTGAATCTGCTCTAGTCTTGCATTTTTGCTTCTATTCTTTCAATCCTTTTCTGCATCTTTCCCTGGGTTGCTACTATTTTTTCCTTATCTTGTTTTATGTGAGTGAAGGTACTTCAAGCCCCATCATCCATGGTGCATCCTATTTCAAACTGCACCAGGATGTAGAGTAGGTAATGAGGGCTCTGTGTGCCAAGTTTGGTCTGTATTGGTCATTGGATGAGGGCCACAGTGCTCTCAGGAAGTGATTGAAGGTACTTCAAGTCCCATCATCCGTGGTCCGTCCCACACAAAACTGTACCAGGATGTAGAGTGGGTCATGAGGGCTCTGTGTGCCAGGTTTGGTCTTGATCAGTGATTGGATTAGGTTTGTAGCAGTTGAGTGAAAGTATTTAAAGTCCCATCATCCACGGTCTGCCCTCCTCCAAACTGCACCAGGATGTAAAGTGGGTCATGGGGGCTCTGATTGCCAAGTTTAGTCTTGATCAGCCAGTGGATGAGGGTAGTAGCAGTCTTGGGAAGTGCATGGAGATACTTCAAGTCCCATCATCCATGGTCTGCCCTCCAAACTGCACCAGGATGTAAAGTGGGTCATGGGCGCTTTGGGTGCCAGGTATGGTCATGATTATGCACTGGATGAGGGTCGCAGTGGGCTTTCGAAGTGAATGGAGGTATTTGAAATCTCATAATCCATGATCCACCCTCCTCTAAACTGCAGTAGGATGGAGTGTGGGTCATGGTGGCACTGTGTGCCAAGTTTGGTCTTTATCGGTCTCTGTTCAGGGCCACAGTGGTCTGTGGGGAATGAAGGGTTTGAAAGTACTACAAATCCCATAACCCATGATGGTACTTTAAGTCCCATCATCCATGGTCCTCCCTACTCCAAACTGCAGTAGAATGTAGCATGGGTCATAGGGGCTCTGTGTAGCAAGTTTGGTTACTGTTAATTCAAGCCATATACAATGTCCCATTAACTGAGGCCTAGTCAGGAAAATCAAGTTAATGAAGCCTTACTGTCAATTTTGGGCCTGGTCTGTGATTTGTAGGAGCTAGCGTGTTGTCTGGGAAGTGAATGGGGTGAAGGTACTGCAAATCCCATCATTCGTGGCCCATTCTGCCCTAAACTCTCTTTTGGGGCCTGTAATGTACTGGCCTACTCTGCTGGTGTTTGGTAACTTTAAAAGGCCGAATGGCAGGCAGCCGTTTTATAAAAGCTGAAGGGGAGGAGAAAACAGGAATCCATTTTGTTTTCACAGAGCCAAATGGGGAGGGAATGTTGATGGTGCATATTTTCCCTCAGTGGCAAGAAATCATGTTGTTTGAATGTAGAGGCTTGGATTCTGTGAGTTTAGAGTGTCGGAATGTTCGTGTTGGCTGGCCAATCTGACTGCCTCTGGCCTTTGCCTTATCCCCCTCTGGCAGTTTAGTGTGTCGGAATGTTCGTGTTGGCTGGCCAATTAGGCGTTATGCAAATACTCCCTCACTGGCAACCAATCATGTTGTCAGAATGTAGAGGCCGGGAGCCAATCAGAACGCTGCCACATACAGTACATACATACAAACACACAAACATTCCACTTTATTATATACTAGCTGTACCCGGCACGCGTTGCTGTGCCCTATTTAGGAAATGCGAGAAAGTCTGAGTATGTAAGGGTTGGAATTGATGTTAGTTATGGTCTTGGTGGGGGTCATGGCTGTGTCGTTGTGGGTTGTTCTGGTGGGTGGGATGTTGAAGTCCTGTGGAGTTGTCGGTGTGTGGTGTTGAAGGAAGGAATGGCATACCAATGGGTTGAGCAGTAGATGCAAGGTTGTGTTATGTACGTATTGTGTTGTGTGTAGGTATTACTTTTTGATGAGTTAGTGGGTGTGTGGTGGCATTGTGGGTGGTAGTATGTTGTGGGATGCTTGTGTGGGTGGGGTTATTTGGGTGTTTGTGTGTGTTTGTAGAGTATCAGTGCAGTGTTCTGTTGTGGTTGGAGTATAGGTGGAGTTGGTTTTTGTTTGTGGTGGTGGTAGGTGTTGTGTGTGCAGGGTCCCGTAAGGTTGGGGGGATGGATTGTGATAGGAAGTTGTGTTGTGTTGTGTGGGTAGGAATTGTTGGAGTATTGTGTCTGGGACGTGTGTGTATTTGGAGGTGTGTGTGGTGGTGAGTAGTGAGTGCAGTCCTGGGTTTTGTGTTGGGGAAGTTGTCAGGTATTTGTGGGGTGTATTTTGTGTGTGTTGTGGTGAAATAGTTGTCTCAGTCTGGCTTTGTGCTGGTTGTGATGTGGAGGGGTTGTTGCTTTTGCCAGTGGTGTTTGTTGTGAATTTTGGTTGGGGTGGGTTTTTGTGTTGCAGTATTGGGTTGGGGGGGGGGTTGCAAGTTTGTGTTATTTCGGCGGTATGTGTTTGTCAGTGGTGCCTGTGTCCCTGGTGTCCTATTTGTGTTAGTGTTATGTCCTCCTGGTAGTTATGTCCTCCTGTGTTAGTCGGTTGTACTGTGTAGGTTTCTGTTTAGCAGTGGTATGTATGCGTTGTGTGTGTTGTGTGTCTGTTGTGTTGTGGGTCTGTAGAGGTTGGCATCACGAGTTGTGTGGCTGTCATGTGTGGTATTTTGTGCTGGCTTGGTCTTTTGGATTGTGTGTCTCGAGTGTGGGAACCTGCTCCCTCCTAGAGCTTGGCCTCGACAGTTTAACCCACAAACACCAACTGACTAAACTCAAATCACTCAGCATTCTAACCTAGCCTTGGCTGACTCCGCCCACCGTTACTATGGGAACTCAATCTCCCTGCATTTTGTGTGGGCCGATGTTGGCCAATGGGATTCGCTGGTGGCCGCAGAGGATGCTGGGAAATGTAGGTTTTTTTGTATCGTTGTTTTGGGGGCCTTCTAGGTTTGGGGGGGGGAGTTTATTTGCTAAAATCCTTCCTTGCCTGAGGCCTATTTTTGTTGGCAAGTTTGGTGTCTTTGCCTTGGAAGGTTTCTCTGCCTCTGACAGTCGTTCGATGACGGGTCCTCCTTTATATATATAGACTAGCTTGGGGACCCGGCCCTGCCCGGGTTATTTGAGAAAGGCATTGTGTGCCAAGGTTGGTCCTTATCAGATGTTTACGTGGCTTGCAGTGGTCTCAGGAAGTTAGTACTGCAAGTCCCATCTGCCATGATCCATCCCCCTCCAAATAGCACCAGAATGTAGAGTGGGTCTTGATCATTCATTGGATGAGGGTTGCAGTGGTCTCAGAAGGTGAGTGAAGGTACTTCAAGTCCCATCATCTGTGGTCCAGCCTCCTTGAAACAGCACCATGTTGTAGAGTGGGTCAAGCGGGCTCTGTGTGCCAAGTTTGGTCTGTATTGGTCATTCGATGAGGGTCGCTTGAAGGTACTGCAAGTCCCATCATCCATGGTCCATCCTCCTTCAAACTACAGCAGGATGTAGAGTGGGTCATGGGGGCTCTGTGTGCCAAGTTTGGTCTGCATTGGTCATTGGATGAGGGTCGCAGTAGTTTCAGTAAGTGAATGAAGGTACTGCAGATCCCATCATCCATGGACCATACCCCTTAGAACAGCATCAGGATGTAGAGTGGGTCATGAGTATTCTGTGTGCCAAGTTTGGGCTTGTTCTGTGATTTGTAGGGGCTACAATGTTCTGTGGGAAGTGAATCGGGTGAAGGTAACTGCAAATCCCATCATATGTGGGCCATCCTACCGTAAACCGCACCAGGTGTGGAAAGTGGGCCATTGGACCTCTGTGTGCCAAGTTTGGTCCGGATTCGTCATTGGTGTGGGCCACAGTGCTCTAAGGAAGTGAATTAAAGTACTGCAAGTCCCATCATCCATGGTCCATCCTCCCTCAAACTGCACCAGGATGTAGGGTGCATCTGGGGGGGGGGGGGGTCTGTGTGCCAAGTTTGGTCTTGTTCTGTCATTGTTGGGGGCCTAATCAGGAAAATCAAGTTGAGGAAGCCTTACTGACAATTCAGGCCCTAAACAATATCCCATGACCTGAGGCCTAATCAGGAAAATCAAGTTAAGGAAGCCTTACTGTAAATTTTGGGCCTGGTCTGCGATTTGTAGGGGCTACAGTGTTCTGTGGTAAGTGAATCGCGTGAAGGTACTGCAAATCCCATCATTTGAGGCCCACCCTGCACCTAAAGTGCTCCAGGCTGTAAAGTGGGCCATTGGGCCTCTGTGTGCCAAGTTTGGTCCTGATCCGTCATTGGTGTGGGCCACGGTGCTTTCAGCACTGCAAATCCCGTCATCAATGGTCCATCCTCCCTCAAATTGCACCAGGCTGTAGAATGGGTCTTGGGGGTTCTTTCTGCCAAGTTTGGTCTTGTTCTGTCATTGTTGGGGGTTGCAAAGTGTTTTGGCCTTAAACTCCCACCATGCGTGACTGCCTCAGGCCTTTGCCTTATCCCCCTCTGCCACTTTAGAGTATCGGAATGTTCGTGTTGGCTGGCCAATTAGAGGCGTTATGCAAATACTCCCTCACTGGCAACCAATCATGTTGTCAGAATGTAGAACATAAGAACATAAGAACATAAGAAGAGCCATGCTGAATCGGGCCTCAGCCCATCTAGTCCAGCATTCTGTGTCACACAGTGGCCCACTAGTTGTACACAGGGATCTCTAGCAGAAAGGAGGGCAGAACCCTCACCTGCTCCCGAACCCCACAACCAGTACCCGGGGAAATCCTGCCTGCCTCCATCAACACAGAGGTGGCACTTGGATGTCCATTTCAGTAGCTACTGATTCCCTTGGTGTCCATGAATCTGTCTAATCAAGGGTAGAGGCTGGGACTCCCACCACAGCTGACTGCTCCAGGCCTTTGCCTTATTCCCCTCTGGCAGTTTAGAGTGTCGGAATGTTCGTGTTGGCTGGCCAATTAGAGGCGTTGTGCAAATACTCCCTCACTGACAACCAATCATGTTGTCAGAATGTAGAGGCTGGGAGCCAATCAGAATGCTGCCACATACATACATACATACATACATACATACATACATACAAACCCACAAACATACAGCTTTATTATATACTAGCTTGGGGATCCGGCCCTGTCCGGATTATTTGAGAAAGGCATTGTGTGCCAAGGTTGGTCCTTATCAGATGTTTACGTGGCTTGCAGTGGTCTCAGGAAGTTAGTGAAGGTACTGCAAGTCCCATCGGCCATGGTCCATCCCCCTCCCAACAGCACCAGAATGTAGAGTGGGTCATGTGGGCTCTGTGTGCCACCTTTGGTCTTGATCAGGGGTGCCCACACTTTTTCAGCATGCGAGCTACTTATACTAAGACCAAGTCAAAAAGATCTACCAAGAGAGAAGCAGGGCGGAGCTGGGGGAAGGGGGCGGTGCTTGGCTCCGCCCCCTCCCCCCTCTGGCTTCAGCATTTCCACAGCTTCTCCAGGGTAGAAGAGGGTAATGCCAAGCCAGTGGTGGCATAGATAGCCACCTCTGGCTTGGCATAACCTTTCTCTACCCTGGAGAAGCTGTGGAATGCTGGAGGGGCGGGCTTAGGTCCGCCCTTCCCCCCTGGCTCCAGCATTTCCACAGCTTCTCAAGGGTAGACGGGGGTAATGCCAAGCCAGTGGTGGCTATCTATGCCACCACTGGCTTGGCATTACCCCCGTCTACCCTGGAGAAGCTGTGGAAATGCTGAAGATGGCAGAGGGGGCGGAGCTTGGCGGGGCTTAGCCCCGCCTCCTCCTCCTCTGGCTTGAGCATTTCCACAGCTTCTCCAGGGTACAGAAAGATTATGCCAAGCCAGTGGTGGCATAGATAGCCACCTCTGGCTTGGCATAACCTTTCTCTACCCTGGAGAAGCTGTGGAAATGCTGGAGCCGGCGGAGGGGGCGGGGCTTTGTGCGGCATGGCTCCGCCCTCTCAGAAGCGCCCAATCCAGCTGGGATCGACCTCCCTCGGGCCCAGGATCGACCAGTCGATCGCGATCGACTTCCTGAGCACCCCTGGTCTTGATCATTCATTGGATGAGGGTCACAGCAGTCTCGGAAGGTGAGTGAAGGTACTTCAAGTCCTGTCATCCATGGTCCATCCTCCTTCAAATGGCACCAGGATGTAGAGTGGGTCATGAGGGCTCTGTGTGGCAAGTTTGGTCTGTATTGGTCATTGGATGAGGGTCACAGTGCTCTCAGGAAGTGAATGAAGGTGCTTCAAGTCCCAACATCACTTGGGACAAGTCCCAACTGTCACTTGTCCAGTACAAGACAGCGGGCCTTTTCAGTTGTGGCTCCCACGATTTGGAACTCATTGCCTAGTCACGCTCGGGCGATCCACGAACTCGGCCCTTTCCGAAGGGCCTGCAAGACTGCCCTCTTCAGACTAGCGTTTGGCTAGCCTGAATGTAGATGCATATCAGCGTCCGAGCTAAGATCTGTAATCTGCTGGCTACTGGCTATGTATTGCGTGTTTTTATCGAAATTTTACTATATGTTTTACTGTGTGTTTTATTGCTATTGTGATCCACCCCGAGCCTGCAGGGAGGAGCGGAATATAAAACCGAATAATAAATAAATAAATAAATAAACATCCGTGGTCCATCCCACACAAAACTGCACCAGGATGTAGAGTGGGTCATGAGGGCTCTGTGTGTCAGGTTTGGTCTTGATCAGTCATTGGATTAGGTTTGCAGCAGTTTTGGAAAGTGAATGAAGGTACTTCAAGTCCCATCATGCATGGTCTGCCCTCCTCCAAACTGCACCAGGATGTAAAGTGGGTCATGGGGGCTTTGGGTGCGAAGTTTAGTCTTGATCAGTCAGTGGATGAGGGTAGCAGCGGTCTGGGGAAGTGATTGGAGGTACTCCAAGTCCCATCATGCATGGTCTCCCCTCCTCCAAACTGCACCAGGATGTAAAGTGAGTCATGGGGGCTCTGTGTGCCAAGTTTGGTCTTGATCAGTCAGTGCAGGGCTGTCCAACAGGCGTGTCGGAATGTTCATGTTGGCTGGCCAATTAGAGGCGTTATGCAAATACTCCCTCACTGGCAACCAATCATGTTGTCAGAATGTAGAGGCCGGAAGCCAATCAGAATGCTGCCACATACATACATACATACATACAAACAAAACCCACATACAAACATTCCGCTTTATTATATCTAGAGATACAGATTTATACTGTGTTTCGGCATAATGTTGTTGCCCTTGTTAGGCCGCTCTGAGTCCCCCTTCGAGGGTTGAGAAGAACAGAGTAGAAATGTTGGAAATAAAGAAATAATAAATATCTCTTACGGTATTTTAGAGGCACCTTTTTCACTTTTTCACAAATAAAACATTGCAGATCACAAAAACATTCTTCCATCTTATACTCAGGGCATAAATTCAACGTCTTCTTCAAAACTTCCATGCTAGCATGCCCCATCACTCTGTGGAACAAATGTAAGCATCTGCCATGCTGAATTGCACTACCAACACACATAACTTCCACATTGTCTTCCTCACCAAACCCATTGACTTTCTCAAACATCTCATACATTTTATTACGTTTTACTGCTTTGCCAACTAGTTTACCTTCTTTCTTATGAATATAACAGTATATTCCCTTAAATGACACTCTATACCAGTGTTTCCCAACCTTTTTTGAGCCACAACACACTTTTACATTTACAAAATCCTGGGGCACACCACCAACCAAAATGACACTCTAACACAGTAATACATATAGCTAATATGTTTTAAAATGTATTTATACACTTAGTGTGAAACCTGGACCTGTTTCAATGAACACAACATAGATATCCTGGCAGGAATGGCAGAAAGACACAAACTTCCCACACAGAACTCCCATAACCAAGAGAAAAAACGATAAGAGTTTGGTGGGCATTGACCTTGGGTTTTGGAGTTGTAGTTCACCTATATCCAGAGAGCACTGTGGACTGAAACAATGTTGCAAAGCGAGGCAAAGCGAGCAGAGCGAGGCTGGGAAGAAGGGAGCCCGAGTGGAGAAGAAAAAGTGTTCGGCAGGAGGGGGAAGAAAGGGTATTTGAGGTTCCAATTTCCCACGGCACACTTGATGATCGCTCACGGCACACTAGTGTGCCCCGGCACACTGGTTGGGAAACACTGCTCTATACTGTTGTTCAGTTACCTCAGCTACACTCAATAGATTTGACTTCATCTGTGGAACATACAAAACCTTTTGCCAGTACAATTTTATACAAGAAATATAACAGGTTCCAAATTTGTTGAAAAGTTGTACCGAGTTATTTGCAAGAGATAATGACGATCCATCCAAAGTTTCCACATTTCTCAATGCTTGTCGCCATTACAGACCAACTTCGCCGCCAGCTGGACCAGGGCGGGTCAGCTCTGCTTGTCTTGTTAGATCTGACAGCAGCGTTTGATACCGTAGACCAGTGCTGTCCAACTTCTAACCGGCCAAGGGCCGGACTTGAGGTCACTGATGACCTGGGGGGCCGTTCGGCCCCGCCCCCAGCCCCTCCCCCAGCCCTGCCCCCAGGCCCCGCCCCAGGCCCCTCCCCAAGCCCCGCCCCACCCGCCCCTGGGCGCGCGGGAAGGAGAGAGAGAGATGCCAGTCAGCTGACTGGCTCTCTCTCTCTTTCTCCTTCCAGCGCGTGCGCCGACGCCTGGGCGCGCGGGGAGAGAGAGAGAGATCAATGTCAGCTGACTGGCTTCTCTCTCTCTCTCTCTCCATCCCCGCGCGCCGACGCCTGGGCGCGGGAGAGAGAGAGAGATGCCAGTCAGCTGACTGGCTTCTCTCTCTCTCTCTCCCTCCGCGCGCGCCCGACGCCTGGGCGCGGGGAAAGAGAGAGAGAGATGCCAGTCAGCTGACTGGCTTCTCTCTCTCTCTCTCCCTCCCCGCACGCGCGCCGCCGCCTGGGCGCGCGGGGAAAGAGAGAGAGAGAGATGCCAGTCAGCTGACTGGCTTCTCTCTCTCTCTCTCCCTCGCGCGCGCCGACGCCTGGGATCCCTGCGCGCGCAGGGAAAGAGAGAGAGAGGAGAAGCCAGTCAGCTGACAGGCTTCTCCTTTCTCCCTCTTTCCCCGCGCGCGCGCCCTTGCCCCGATCCCCGGCGCCGGCGCGGGGAGGGGAAGGAGGAGGGGCAAAGGAGGAAGAAAGCAGCCAGCTGACTTCCTCCTCCTTCGCCCCTCCTCCTCCCCCGCGGACGCGCCGCGGCTCCAATCGTGAGCCGCGGTGCAGGGGGAAGGAGGAAGGGCGAAGGAGGAGGAGCCAGCTCTCTTCCTCCTCCCTGCCCCACCTCCCCCTCCTCCCCCGGCTGCCATTTTTAAAAAAAAAATCGATTTTTTTAAAATTTCAAAATGGCGGCTGAAGGCATAGGTGGGGCCGTGTCCAACAGGCTACGGGGCCGGATTCGGCCCCGGGGCCGCCAGTTGGACAGCCCTGCCGTAGACCATGCGTTGTTAGCCCACCGCCTAGCCGTGACTGGAGTCAGGGGGACTGCCCTTAAGTAGGTGGCCTCCTTCCTCCAGGACCGGGGACAGCGTGTGGAGAGGGGAGAGGAGGTCTCCGGGAGGCTCCCATTAAGTTGTGGGGTCCCCCAGGGGGCCATCCTCTCGCCCTTATTATTCAACATCTACATGCGCCCCCTGGCCCAGCTGGCCCGCGACTTTGGTCTGGAGTGTTATCAATACGCTGATGACACCCAGCTTCTGCTGAGAATGGACGGCAGGCCGGATACCGTACCCGATTGTTTCCATCAATGCCTCGAAGCCGTGACTGGATGGCTGCGTGCCAGCCGGCTGAAGGTGAATCCGTCGAAGACGGAGATCTTGTGGCCTGGTCGCCCTGGGCTGGATGAGTGCCGGTTGCCTACACTGGATGGCGAGCAACTTAGCCCGTCACCCTTGGTTAAGAGCTTAGGTGTTAAGCTGGACTCCTTGCTGACCATGGAGGCCCAGGTCTCCATGGTCAGCAGGACGTCGTTTTTCCACCTACGACGGGCTAGGCGACTGGCCCCCTACCTGTCCAGGGATGACCTGGCCACGGTGATCCAAGCGACGGTCATCTCGAGACTGGACTACTGTAACGCCCTCTACGTTGGCCTTCCCTTGTCGACAATCCGGAAACTCAAGCTGGTGCAGAATGCCGCGGCTCGCTTGCTGGTGGGAGCACCAGTGAGGGAGCACATCACTCTCATCCTCCGGCAACTGCACTGGCTTCCCATCGAGTACCGGATTGCCTTCAAGGTGCTGGTTTTAACCTTCAAGGCCTTGCATGGTCTAGGGCCTGTGTACCTGAGGGACCGCCTTACCCCGTATGTTCCTCCGAGATCACTGCGCTCGGAAGAGCAAAATTTATTGGTTGTACCATCGTCCCGCGCCTGCCATCTGTCCAGTACAAGACAGAGAGCTTTCTCTGCGGAGGCTCCAGTACTCTGGAATTCGCTCCCTGACCATGTCCGAATGGTCTCTGAACTCCTCCCTTTTCGAAGGGAATGTAAGACGGCCCTCTTCAGGCTAGCATTTGGGTAAATCCAAACTCAATTGGTTTGTCTCGTCGTAGTTAAGGAACCGTAGCCTTGTACCATCTTGGTTATGCATTGTGTTTACTGTTTTTACTGTAT
Organism: Anolis apletophallus; assembly: GCA_030556195.1. Classification (NCBI taxonomy): domain Eukaryota; kingdom Metazoa; phylum Chordata; class Lepidosauria; order Squamata; family Anolidae; genus Anolis; species Anolis apletophallus. The sequence goes on along the minus strand of JARBWK010000011.1, from coordinate 51,486,060 downwards.
GTTTTATTGTATGCTTTTATTGCTTGCTGTGTTTGTGATCCGCCCCGAGCCTGCTGGGAGGAGCGGAATATAAGACTGAATAATAAATAAATAAATAAATAAATTAGTCAAATCATTTGTGATGTGGTGGGTTGCTCCAGAATCTAAAATCCATTTACTACTTTTACTGGAGTTACATCCTACTGCAGCCACCATTACTCTTGCTCCAGTTTGGCTTGATGACCCATCTCCACGTCCTCTTCTTCCTCCAGACACCTCCATCTTGAACTTGTATTCTCTGGCCAGGTGTCCAATTCTTTTACAATTAAAGCACCTCCTTACTGTGCTTCTCTTGATTTTGCAATCTCGAGCCAGGTGTCCACTTACATTGCAGATAAAACACCTCCTTGCCGCAGACACACTCACTCTGGCAAAGACAGGCTCCGTTCCTCTCGGCCTCGGCTCAGGCAACGACTCCCCCTCAAGCCGGCCTGCTCCTTGCTGCTCCTCCAAGGACAGGTCCTGCTCCCCCTCAGCCTGGCAATTCTGCAAACTTTCTGTATGCTCCTCAGGCTGGCAACCACTGTCCAATCCTTTCTGCACAAACACACTCTCCATCACATCCAAAATGCTCCTGCATACTTCAATGGCTTTGTGCAGTTTCTCCTTTGCCAGTAGATTCTTCATACACTGGACAAAGTTATCAATTTGCAGCTCCCCTCTGGCTAGTAGACTCTCCATGCATTCAGACCACCCTTTTTCCCTCTCAGTAAGTGGATTGCTTGCAGCCATTTCCACTTTCACTCAGAAGACCTCCGCTCCCGGATTCACAGCCCAGCCTCTGGATTTCCACACACAGCAGGCATCTGGCGATCTTTACAGCTTTATCACTTTACTGCTTCCACATGTCTGGTCTGGCCATAAATAAGGCTCCAGCACGCCCCATTGTGCAGATCTCTGCTTCTCCGAACACAGACCTTCCTCCAAAGACACAGCGTCATGCCACAGAAGCTGCATAAATCCAACACTCAGCTCCACTCCGGTCTCAGGTCCGAAATTCACCACCAGCAAGCTCCAGCTCAACTCAGAAAAATATGGCAAGGCGATTAGCTAGGGCCCATACCCATTTGTCAGAATATTGAGCTCCTTAGTTGTGTGGAAGAAAATACTTCTGCAGACCCAGAATGAGTACAAACAGCTTTACTAGCACAGACATCCAACACTTAACATCAGCCACATGGGAAGAGAGAAGCTGGCTTGGAGCCTCCTACATATACTGGTCACAGAGTCTTGCATCATCTCTCTCTTGCATCATCTCTCTTTAACTCTTTCAGCACCCAGACTTCAGTTCTGCACAGTCACTAGTAGGCTGATGAAATCCAGGCACATAGATTGCATCATACATACATTGCATCATACATTGCACCTCATTTACATTTCATCTAATACATAAAACATAATACATTCACAAAAAGCACAATTATAATATGCAACAATAAAACAAATTTAACACAGATTTAAAACAGATTTCCGACCCGCACAGGATAGTCAACATGGGTTATCAGAGGTTAAAAGCCTGCTAGAAGAGCATTGTTTTGCAGACCCTCCCAAAAAAGGATAACTCTCCGAGGGTCCGAACATCCTCTGGTAAGGCGTTCCAAAGGATCGGAGCCACCACCGAAAATGCTCTCTGCCTGGTGGAACACAGGTGGAAAGTCCGAACAGGGGGTACTAAAAGAAGATTTTGTTCTTTAGACCGTAGTGATCTCTGGGGAACATATGGGGTGAGGCGGTCCCTCGAGAACACCGGCCCTAGGCCATATAAGGCCTTGAAGGTTAGCACCAGCACTTTGAACATAATCCGGTCCTCCACTGGAAGCCAATGCAGTCGTTGCAGGATGGGGGTGATATGACACCTGGCTGAGGTGCCGGCAAGCAGGTGAGCTGCAGCATTCTGCACTAGCTTGAGTTTCCAGATCATGGACAAAGGAAGGCCAATGTAGAGGGCGTTACAGTAGTCTAATCTCGAGATGACCGTAGCCTGGATCACCGTAGCTAGGTTGCTCCTGGATAGGTAGGGTGCCAGCCTTCCAGCCTGATGCAGGTGGAAAAATGCGGATCTGCTGATAGCAGAGACCTGAGCCTCCATTGTCAGCAGTGGGTCCAACTGGACCCCCATACTTTTTACGAAGAACGATGGGCAAAGTGCTTCACTGTCCAGGGTAGGCAGCCGGCACTCCCCCCAAAAGGGCGACCCAGCCATAGGATCTCCGTATTCGATGGATTCACCTTCAACCGGCTAGCCCATAGCCATCCAGTCATGGCCTCCAGGCACAGATGGAAATTATCAGGTACGGAGTCTGGCCGACCCTCCATCCTCAGCACAAGCTCGGTGTCATCAGCGTACTGATGGCACTCCAGACCAAAACCACGCACCAACTGAGCCAATAGCCGCATGTAGTAGTTAAATAATAGAGGGGAGAGAATAGCCCCCTGAGGGACCCTGCATGTAAGCGGGAGTCTCTCGGAGACCATGCCTCCCCTCTCCACTCATTGTCCCCAATTTTGGAGAAAGGAGGCCACCCATTTAAGGGCAGTCCCCCTCACCCCCGTCACGGCTAAACGGTGGAGCAATAATGTGTGGTCGACTGTATCAAAAGCTGCCGTGAGGTCCAGCACCAACCAAAGGCTTTTTCAGCTCAGATCAAGCCCTCAAGCAAAGCATAGAATGCAATGCTCAAAATTACAAACACACAGTAGCTTACTATATACATGAGATAACAATACACTCAATTAACCCATCAATTAACTGTGTCAGCTGCAACAGAAACAGCCCTGATCCTTTCCAAAACTTAGGAAAAGTACATTGCAAACTCTTAGTAGCAACACAGTTGACCAGAAAGTTGGTCTGCTTTGGATTTCAGTCCCAAAGGTGTTGAACCCTGTCCTCCCAATTGGCATAGCTCTTTCTAATTCAGACTAAAACGTAGCAGATGCCGTCCTCTTCTGGCACAGGGGACACAAACTGCAACTGGCCCTGAAAGACATAATAATTGTGGAGCTGTTATCGAACAGAATTTGGGGGGTCTTGCCATGAAGGCAGACCAGCTAGACCCACCAAAGAGGATCCATATTAACCCTGGTGAGAAAGGAAGCCCAAACCCAATTTTCCCTAGTATTTCCCAATAAAAAGCTCAACAAGTTGAAGGAGTACCACCGAGGTGTTTATTCAGACCAGCTGGAAAGGATGACAACCACAATTATTCGTCAATGCTGACATAAAGGTTACATTGGAAAAAGAGCTGCTGAAGAAGGGGAAAGCACAGATGTCCTGCTCTGATGTGTGAAATAGTTCTGTTTTGTGTTGTGTGGTTTCCAGGCTGTATGGCCAATGTGTTACACCAGCATTTTCTCCTGCTATTTGGCCTGCATCTGTGGCTACTGGCATCTTCAGAGGATCTGATGTTTCTGTTTCTCCATGTATTCTTCGGTGATATCCAGTAAGAACTCGGCTGAACTGCTTTAAAAATAGCCCCCTCTCAATCAGTCAATCAGTCAGTCAGTCAGTCAGTCAATCTTGGTCATGTGTGGTGTGCAACTTTTTGTCCCTGAAGACTGCATGCCATAAACAATAATTAGGCAATCCTGGGTCCCTGTAGCTGGCAGGAGGGGACAGAGGTTTAATCTTCGCCCCGTCATAATAATATTGAACAAGGTGCAGGACTAAAGTAAGATGTGCTCAAGCCCTCAACATTGTGGCATTTTGGAAAGTTCATTGCATACCAACCAAAAAGTGTGCTACTCTTACATATCCTGAAAAAAATATATAGGAGAACTAATGTGTGAATAGTTCTGTTTTACTGGGTTGCCGTGAATTTTCTGGGCTGTGTGGCCATGTTCTAATAGCATTCTCTCCTGACATTTCACCTGTGCCTGGGGCTAATGGCATCTTCAGAGATTTTGTTTGCAGTGAGGTAAGTGGAGTGTATATATACCTATGGACTAGTGTCCAGGGTGGGAGAAAGAACCCTGTGTGAATGGTGCAATTACAAGGGCGGGTCAATAAATCCGTGACTTTTTGAATTTCCCGTCTCTTAAGTGAAAGGGCAACACTGCTCCTGTCAACAGGCATCTGTCAGTTGACTCCTGTCAAAATTTGAACAAGCTGCATTTAGTTTGTGTTTGACAACCATTGATAGCAGACTACTGCGTGATTTGAGGAGAAAATGGAAAAAATTGAATTTTGTGTGCTCATTAAGCATTATTTTTTGCAGGAAAAACCCATCACTCAAACCAAGGCTAAACTTGATAAATACTATGGGGACTCTGCACCATCACTTTCAATGGTAAAAAAGTGGTTTACTGATTTTTGTTTTGGCCGTACAAGCACGGAAGATGCCGAACGTTCTGGACACCCAGTTGAGGTCTCTACACCCGAAACAATTTTAAAAATTCACGATATGGTGTTGGCCGATCGGAGATTGAAAGTGCGAAAGATTGTGGAAGCCATAGGCATCTCACATGGCTCAGTGGTTTCAATTTTAAATGATCACTTGGGTATGAGAAAGCTTTCCGCAAGATGGGTGCCACGTTTGCTCACAATCGACCACAAATGCAATCGTGTGACAATTTCGCAGGAGCGTTTGGCGTTGTTCAACCGCAATATAGACAAGTTTTTGCACCGTTTCGTAACTGTGGATGAAATGTGGATCCACCACAACACACCAGAGAACGAACAGCAGTCAAAACAGTGGGTTTCTCGGGGTGAATCAGTGCCAAAGAAGGCCAAGGTGGGTTTGTCAGCCAATAAAGTCATGGCGACAGTTTTTTGGGATGCACGCAGTATAATCCCCATTGACTACCTTCAAAAGGGTAAAACAATAAATGGCGAATATTATGCCAACTTATTGGGTCAATTTAATGAGGATTTGAAAAAAATGACCACATTTGACAAAGAAAAAAGTTCTTTTGCACCAGGACAATGCAAGAGTGCACACATGTGCAGTTACCATGCCAACAATCCATGAATTTGGATAAGAATTGCCCCCTCATCCACCCTATTCTCCGGATTTAGCCCCAAGTGACTATTTCTTGTTTCCAAACCTGAAGAAATGGCTTGGTGGAAAGAGATTTGACTCCAACAATGAAATCATCTCACAAACAAATACCTATTTTGATGACCTCGACAAATCTTATTTTTTGGAAGGGATAAAAAAATTGGAGAAACGTTGGACAAAGTGTATAGAGCTCAAAGGAGACTACGTTGAAAATAAAATGATTTTTATCCAAAAACCTGTGTTTCATTCAAAAAGTCACGGACTTATTGGCCCGCCCTCGTAGCAAGCTTGAATTAGCATTTGAGAAGCCATGAAGCTGCAAAGTTAATCAGTGAGGGTATCTGCATAGAGGCGGCCTAGCCTCTTTTGCCTGGGGCACTCTCTGCTGGAAAGTGTAAACTGGCCTTTGATTATGATAGGGAGCATCAAAAGCCTCATTTCTGGCAGTTAATCTGGCCTGCAGCAGGGAGTTCCACAGTTCCTGAATGTCCCATTAGGCAAAAGTTCTGTCTCTGCCTTGTTCTCTTCCCCTTCCTGATATTGTAACAAATCCCCCAATAAGGAAACAATTAATTGTAACTCTAACCCTCTCCATAGTGTTACATTGTGTCCTTTACTGTCTCAACTAACCAATCGGCCTCATTTTGGTGTCATATTTTTCCTTGGCTAATTCTAAGCCTTTCTGCTATCTCAGATTTCTCCCTTGGACCTCTCCACCCCGGGAATAAACATTTTTATTTAAAGTAATATTTTTAAGGAAAACAGCTAATTTCTGTCAAAAACACCGGCCGTCGTGTCCCCCCCGGGCTGATCTCAACGTTCCACCGTGAATTATGCGTTTTCTGAAGATGTTCCATGGAGCCTGCTGTGTGCCTTCCTTAGGGGTTTAATGATGTCAGCAGACCAAAGCACAACGCCCACCCACAGCTGAGATGTATAGTTCTCCTGTCTTTCCAAGTACAGGATTTCTCCTCAACACTGGATCTTTGGACTTTTCCTTCCCTGGTCCCACTGGATTCCTCCAGAGCCCAGCGTATGAACCTTTTATTCCCCACATGGACTCTTATGTACTGTTATGGACTCTTTTCATGAACTTTCCCTTTACACATGGACTTATCCAAAGGATCCCTCCTTTCTGGAAAGGTTTCCTAGACTTTCTCAGCTCTCATGGCCTCTCCACCCACCCCCACCCAAGATTCATGAAGGACCCCTTTTCCTTTAGGGAAGACTGTTGTTAATAATAATAATAATAATAATAATACTTTAATATTTGTGAGTCGCCCTCCACCGGCGGTGCTCCGGGCGACTTACAACAGTTAAAACCCTAGGGTGAACAATGTACAACAGTTTAAAAACATGGAATATAAACAGGAGGGGTGGCTCAAGTAGTCCAGGGTACCGAGCCAGTCCCGAACGCTAGGCGGAAGAGCCAGGTCTTCAGGGCTGGGCGGAATCCAGATAGAGTCGGAGAGGCTCTGAGGGCGGGCGGCAGTGAGTTCCAAGTCGAAGGGGCCGCGACGGAGAAGGCTCTCCGCCGAGTTTCCGCCAGTCTAGCCTCCCGCACTCCAGGAGTAGTCAGGCGGTCACCGTTGATGGAGCGTGCTGGCCTCTCGCTGCATTGGGTCGTCAGCCGGTCACTCAGATAGGAAGGCCCAATGTTGTGCCGGGCTTTAAAGGTGAGCACCAGGAGTTTGTAAAGGGCTCTGAACTCTAGGGGCAGCCAGTGGAGTTCTTTAAGAATGGGGAGATGTGATCCCTCACTGATGACCCAGTAATGAGTCTGGCTGCGGCGTTATGGATGCGTTTCAGCCTCTTAGTTGTTGTCTGGGGAGGCCCACATATAGGGCGTTGCAGTAGTCGAGGCGTGAGACGACGGTGGCATGGACCACTGTTCTCAAGGCCTCTGGTGGAAGGTAGGGAGCCAGCCGACGGGCCCTACGGAGATGGAAAAAGGCGCCCTTAGCTGCAGCCTGGATCTGGGCCTCCATCGTGAGATTTTCGTCTAGGATCACTCCCAGGCTTTTCACCGCCGGGGCTGGAGCCAGGGACTCGCCCTCGAAGAGTGGAAGTGGTGGGCGGGGTCGGGACGGCCAGGCCAGAGGATCTCCGTTTTAGCCGGGTTGATCTTGAGTCTATATGCTCTGAGCCAGCTCGTCACCGCCCTCAATCCTAGGCTGAAACTGTCCGGTACTGATGATGACCCTGGGTCAAGCTTCAAGAGCAGCTGCGTGTCGTCTGCGTATTGGTAGCAGGAGAACCCGTGGCTCCTAGCAATATTAGCCAGGGGCTGGATGTAGATATTAAAGAGGGTGGGAGATAGAATGGCACCCTGAGGAACTCCACACTCCAGTTCGTTTTTCAAAGAGACTTGACCCTGCCACTCGACCCGCTGCGAGCGGCCTCGTAGGAACGATTCCAGCCAGGCCAGAGCTCTGTCTTGGATCCCAGAGGCCGCCAGGCGATGGAGAAGCAGGTCGTGGTCGACGGTATCAAAGGCCGCCGTAAGGTCCAAGAGGACTAGGATTGCCGAGCCTCCCCGATCCAGTTGCCGACGGATGTCATCAGTGATTGCCACGAGAACGGACTCCACTCCGTGGCCCGCGCGGAAGCCCGACTGGGACGGGTCCAAGCCCCCGGATTGATCTAAGAAGACCCGAATTTGGCTTTCTACTGCTCGTTCAAGAAGCTTGCCCAGGAAGGGTAGGTTGGCAACCGGGCGGTAGTTAGCAGGAACCTCGGGGTCAAGCGATGTCTTTTTCAAGAGGGGGTGACTCTCGCCTCTTTCAGGGAGTCGGAAAGGCACTTGTTTCAAGAGAGATTCACCAGGTCCCTCAGAGCACCGGACAAGATGTCAGTATTGGACTTGATTAGATGTGATGGGCAGGGATCCGTTGGGCAGGTCGTCGCTCTCGCCCGGTCACCAGCTTTCTCACCTCCTCCGTTGTTAGGGGCTGAACTCTGAGAGACGCTGTCCGGTTGCCCGGATGGGGAGCTGGGACCTCAGGCCGTCTACCTCGGGATCGATGGTAAGTCCTTCCGAAGGGCCGCGATTTTTCCAATGAAGTGTCTTTGGAAGTCGTCAGCTGTTAACGCCGAGTTGTTAGGTTCCCTTTGTGGGGGGGCGAGGAGACTCCGGACAACTTTGAAAATCTGCGCCGAGTGGGAGCCCGCAGCAGAAATCTGGGCTGCGTTATGGGATCTCTTCGCCGGAGGGGGCGCCTTGGGGCTATCTGATCAATGGCCCTAGAGAGCACACTATCCCATCTGGCGACCAGATCTGGCAGAGATCCTCCGGGGACTTCCAAGGGTTCCAGCGCCGCTGCAAAAGCCTTTGGGGTCATCGCGCTCTTTTGGCGGGCTAGGATAGGCCTAGGCTCTGGTGGTGTTGCGAGGGGGGATGTTGACCTCTATCCTCACGGTCAGGTGGTCCGACCAAGGCACTGCTCTGGTATCACGGTGTTGTATTGCGAGACCCTGACTGAAGATCAAATCCAGTGCATGGCCAGCTTGGTGGGTGGGACCAGTGGCTGTCCTGGAGAGGTCGAGGGCATCCATGGGGAAACTTCAAGGCCCAGTCCACGATCAGATCCTGTAAGGCGGAAGTGGCATCTTTGTGGGCCCCGGGGGCCCGGTAGACGACCAGGAGCCCCGTCTTTACTTCCTCTCCAAGGGTTGCCCCCAGGCATTCTATGCCGGTCAGCTCCGGTGTTTGGAGAACAGAAATGGTAACCGCGTCCTTCACAACCAGTCCTACTCCACCACCTCGACCTGTTGGTCTTGGGCGGTGAAAGCTCGAAAGCCTGGGGGGGCTATTTCCTGGAGGAGGACACAGTCACCGTCCTGAGTCCACGTCTCTGTGATGCAGATAGCATCCGCGTTCTGTTCTACAATAAAGTCCCGCAGGGTGGCCCGCTTGTTGCAGATCGACCTCGCGTTGAGAAGTAGCAGTGAGGACCCGGGTGAAATAGGTGTTTGCTGGCGGGCATGGCAGGTGATGGGACGGAGCCAGGATGAAGGGGATTTACGGCTCTGATTGGAGGAGGGTGGGTTGGTGTTCCTTGCCCTCCTCTGCCCACTGATTACTGGGATGGGGCAGGTGGGCGCGCCTTGGTACTGATGGTTGTAGCCGGGCGCTGAGTTTATGCACGTCCCCCGAAAAGGGGACGTTGGGGAGGCCTGATTTTGATTGCAGGCTTGTGGAGGCGAGTAGGACGGTGGTTGTGTCGCGGAAGGGCCGGCGGGAGCTCTGAACCTTCGAGCCCAGAAGGTTCTGGTCCTGAAGGGACCGGGATTGTCAGCTGGGGTGTGCCTGGAGTTGTTATGACCCCTCTGAGTGGCGATGTTGAGTTTGCACTGCTTGGATGGATCTGAGCATGGTGCTTTGGGTCTTTCTTGCGGGGCCCTACTCGCGGGGGCCAGTGGGTCGGGGTCTGTAGGTTGGGGCGGGGTCGACGCTTCAGTGCCTAATCTGGAGGCCGCTCGCTTCCGCCGGCGCCTCAGGGCCTTCCTTGCCCCCCTTTTAGCCCGCCTGGTCCCTCCGTTGTTATTAATATCCCAGTCATCCCCCAATTCTTGAGGGGATGCGCGACTGTGGGCGGTATCACGGATATGACCTTTAGAGTGTCTCCGTCTCAGTTTACGTCTGCGCCTCCCCTTTGCTCCGTTTGCAGGTGGAAGAGGGGCCGGTGGCTGGGGTGTCAGGCCCTCCTCGGGGGGGGGGGACTTAGACGGGTGCAGGAAGTCTCAGTTGCCGATGGGTCAAAGGGGACAGTGGGGACAGTGGGGGCAAGGGCCTTCTGCTCCTCTATGTCTTTAGGTGGACTCACCTGCCCCAATTCGGGGTGGGAATCGGTGATCTCATTCGTCCGTTGATTCGGGGCTACTTCCCTCATATCTGGGCTGCCACTCTGTCTGCAGCGCTGGCGCCGCCCATCGCTCCTTCCAGTGTGGCTGGAAGCCGCCTCCCACACAGCTGATGGGGAAGGAGGGGGCGGCGACGAAGGCGGAGCTGCGAGTGCCGGCTCGGCGTCTTGGGGGGCCGGCGCCATCTTAGATCGGCCAGCCCAAACCCCCAGGTGGCGAGGGGGGGAAAACCGGGTGGCCCTGCGGCGGGGCCGCTCATCTGGAACCTTTGCCAGAATGTCCGTGATGTTGGGAGGCTCCTCTGGCTCCTCCGGCTCCGGCTGCTCGGGGCGGGGCCCGGCGGCCAGCCGCGGCGCCTGGGGGAGAGGGGCCTCTGGCCGCGTCCTCGGCAACTTCCACGGCGATCCCGGCGGCACCGATGTCTCTTGGGGGCCCAGGGGCAGCTCAGTAGCTGCGCTGGTCTCCCAGACCGCCGCCGCCGCCGGTGTTTTTCCCGGCTGCTGCTGTTGCTCCGAGCCGCCCCGGGACCACAGGCAACTACCACGGCCCAGGGACGCCAACGGGCAGGCCTCACCCAAGATGCAGTTCCTCGGCGGGTGAGCTTCTGCTGGCTTCATGGGTAGGTTGACGGGGGCGGGAGAGGGGGAGACCTGGAAAGCCGCCATCATCCTCCCCAGTATGGCGAACTGGGTAGCCGCCAGTCGGAATTGAGCCTGGAGGGCCTGAAGGCCTGGGGGGTGAAGGCCTGCTTTGCTAGGCACCCCAATAGTCCAGCGTCTCCTTTCGCCGGGGGGACCTTCCACGACCCTTCCAGGTCGGAGGTCTGAACCCCCGGGTGCTGACAGGGGTGAGAGCCCTGTGAGATTAGTGGCCTGGCGAGGTAAAGACGGCGCTTTGCGGGGGTGCGGTAGGAGCTCGCTCTCCCAGCGACCGAACGCTTCCGCCATCTTTCATAAACACCTAGTCTCCTATAGCTATGTCTTTTTCCTCGGAAACTGCTGGGTGTCTTCAATTTCCAACAGCAGTGAGCTCGAGCTAACCACTGGCCTGCCGCCAGGATTCAGTCTTAGAGTCTGTGATAAGGAGTTTCCTCCTGCAATGTTTCTCGCCAGGAGCAGATAGCAGAATAATATTCGAATCAACTCCAGTGCTGCAGACTATTATTATTTTGCCAGGAGCACAAGTCATTAACAACTTTTGGAGCCTATCTTAGTCTCTTGGCTCTCTAATTAAAGCCAGGTTAAAAACAAACACAGGAGCTCCTCTCTGTGCGTCCGCTCCCGTCGCCACAAGGCTAAATTGGAGCTGCTGCAGAAGAGTTTTTACTGCTAGAGGGAGACGGTGTGTTTCCAGTGAAGAAGCAGAGATCTGCACAGCGGGGCGTGCTGGGACCCTGAGGATTTATGGTCCTGGAGTGTGAAGCCATAAAGCCACTGAGTCTTGTGAGTAGCCAGATCAGAGGGAGATTGCCGGAGGCTATAGAAAAATAGCTGGGCTGAATTTCGGGTGCAACCGAAGATCTTCCAAAGGAGAAACTGACTGGGTACAATCCACTCACTAAAATAGAGAACAGCCATAAATCCATGATGAGCCTTGATGTGAAGAAGATCGCCAGATGTCTGCTGTGAGTAAATGGTGTTGAAAGACAGAGGCTGGGCTGTGAATCCGAGAAAAGGAGATCTTCTGAGTGAGAGAGGAAATGGCTTCAAGCAATCCCCTCACTGTGATTGAGAAGTTATCTGATTCTAATTATCCGCAATGGTCTATGTATATGAGACATTTGTTGACACGTGAAGGATTATTGGATACCATCCTGGGTACAGAAGAAGATGATGGGAAGATACAAAGAGGTTTGTCTACTATTGTCCTCTGTCTGATGCCAGATCAATTAATACATGTTAGAGGCTTGCAGACTGCTGAAGATGCCTGGAATGCTTTAAGGGCTGTGCATCAACGTGAGACTGTACTTGGAAAGATGATCTGGACTAAACGCTTGTACCGGGCCAAGTTGGAGGATGGTGGAGATGTGCGGAGCCATATAAAGAAGATGAAGGAACTGTTTGTAGAATGCCAGTCTAGAGGTGTGGAAATTACTGCTGAGAATCAAGCTTACATATTAATGTCGAGTTTGTCTGCTGATTGGGACCATGTGCTACATTCTCTACAGACTGTACGTGCCCGAGATCTTACACTAGACCTTGTTTGTTCAAGAATACTTGAAGAAGAAGACAGGCTTGTCTTTGAAAGAGAACAGAGAGGATAAAGTCCTTTTGAGGGGGAGTTTCGGCAAAAACCATTGCTGGAAGAAGCTGACCCTGTCCTTGGGAGTGTGTGTTGAGTTGCTACTACAAGGAGGTGTTTTATCTGCAATTCAAGGGAACACCTGGCCAGAGAATGCAAGGTCAAGACCCAGAGGTCTGGAGGCAGAGGAAGAAGAGGCTTTTACAACAGAGACAGAGGACGTGGAGGAGGATCATCGAGTCAACCTGGAGCAAGAGTGATGGTTGCTGCAGTGGGAAGTAATTCCAGTAGAAGCAGTAAATGGATTTTAGACTCTGGAGCAACTCACCATATCACTATTGATTTGGCTAATTTGAGAAATGTTGAGACTTTGTATGGATCATCATTGTCTCTTGCAAATAACGCAGTACAAATTTTCAACAAATTTGGAACTTGTTACATTTCTTGTTTAAAAATGTACTGGCAAAAGGTTTTGTTTGTTCCAGAAATGAAGTCTAATTTATTGAGTGTAGCTGAGTTAACAGGACAACAGTATAGAGTGTCATTCAAGGGAATATACTGTTATATTTACAACAGAGAAGGAAAACTAGTTGGCAAGGGAGTAAAACGTAATAAAATGTATGAAATGTTTGAGAAAGTCAACGGTTTTTGTGTAGAAGACAATGTGGAAGTTATGTGTGTTGGTAATACAATTCAGCATGACAGATGCTTACATTTGTTCCACAGAGTAATGGGGCATGCTAGCATGGAAGTTTTGAAGAAGACAATAGATTTATGCCCTGAATATAAAATGGAACAATGCTTTTGTGATTTGCAATGCACAATTTGTGATAAAGTGAAAACTGTGCCTCTAAATTACAACAAGAGATCAAAGATAAAAGTAACCAATTTGTTTGAGGCAGCACATGTTTGTATAGAAGGTCCTTTTGAGAAAAGTGTTGGTGGTTCACAATACGCAATGCTCTTTGTAGAACGTTTGAGCCGATTTTCGTATGTTTATATTTTTGATGACCTGTCTGAAGCAAAAGAAAAATTGACAAGCTGGTTGAATTTGACTGAAAGTGGATATGGAGTGACATTGGGTAAATTGTTTTTTGATAAAGGAATGGAAATCTGTGGTGCAGAGCTAAAACAAGTGCTAAGAAATAGAAATGTAGAATGTGTTAACATTGAAGAGTTAAAGGGAGAAGAGAGTGTAGCATTGAAAAAAATGCAAGCATTGAGGGAAATGAAGAAATGCATTCTAAAGGACAGCAAGTTCTCACAAGTGTATTGGACGGAAATATTAAATACTAGCAATTACCTTATGAATAGGTTGTGGGATCAATGCATACAAGACATTCCTTTTAGAAAAATGTATGACCGCGTTCCTTGTTACAAATATCTCAAAGTGTTTGGTCAAAAGGCAAAGATGTTTTTGTCAGCAAAAGAAAGAACCAACAAGAAAGTAAATCATAAAGAGGTGAAGTTCATAGGATATGCAAAAAATGGTTGTTATAGGTTATTGGATAGCCCAAACACAGTGAAGTTCCCAAAACTAGCATATTTCAGCAAAATAGAAGATTGGAATGAAATTCATTCAAATACTGAAAAACTACATGGGATTCCAGAAGAAAAATGTAGTGGGACGACACTCAAAGAAGGGGAGAGTCCATCTAGTGTTGAGAGTCAGAAACAACAGATAGTGAGGTCTAAGATTGTATCATCCTCACAGAGTGAAGGAAAGAAAGAGAGTTGCAGTACACCTGAAAGAAGACAGGCAGGTACACAAAAGGTAAAGACACCTACATCCCAAGAAAAAATTACATCTAGAGCAGTTAAGCAGGAGGTGAAAGAAGAAGTTAAAACAGTCAGTGTAAATCAAAACGCAAAGAAGAAAAATTTGCAGAAATATATGTTAGAGCCTTTTTTATCACAACCAGGAAAATTCCATAAAGTTCTTTGTGAAGATGATTTCATTGACACGGATGATTGTGTTACAGTCTATGAGTAAAAAATGTGTATTGTGCTTAAAACGTACAGTATGAGATGTGTAGTGTGTCTATATTGTGTACAGAGGAATGCAGTAATATCTTAAAGTTAAAAGATTCTGCTTTATCGGAATCAATAAGTGAAATTCAATGGTTGCAACAATTAAAGAAGATTCGCAAGCGTGTATAGCCATGACTGAAACCGAAAATTTGAAAAAATAAAACCAAATACATAGGGGTGAAGTATCACATAGTAAAACAAATGATCGATGAAGAAATAATACAATTAGAGTATTGTCCTACTGAGTTCAATGTAGCAGATATTATGACAAAGCCTTTAGCTGTTTCTAAACATGAAGAACTAAGAAAGCAAATGAAAGTAATGTGTCCGGACATGCTCAGATAAATACATTAACAGTGTGGAATGAGAAATTAACATTTCAGAGGGGAATTGTTGGAATTGATAGAGTGTATCATAGTAGTGAAATGTTAATTTGTGTACATATATTTAGTGCTATATTAGAGTAAAGATGCAATGCACACTGCTGGAGCAGAAAGGGTTAACCAGCAGTGTTATGTAGAGTGGGAAGTGACGTAGGACGCCTAGCCCAACTTTCCTCGGCGTTTTGTATAAAGCCTTGTTATCTATCCTTGCCGTGTGCTCTGAGAGATTGTGCTGAGGAGTGAAGTGGATTTGTTTTGTGAGTAAAGTTTTGGTTTTTTGAACTGCCGACTCAGCGTCCTAATTTATCTAAGAAGCTTCGCAACACCAACCACACGCTGCAAAGAATTTAAAAATACCTAACAAAGACTACATGAACTCTCCCCTGTCACTGATACATTTGCCAAGGACTTTCTTTTTAAGACTTTAGGGATGCTTACTTATGAATCTAATAAACTGTGGGTGCAGATGGATCCTCCGTAGTACGTGATGACGCTGACGCCCCTACGTACTATGGACGATCCATCTGCGTCCACACGCACTTCCGCATTCCACAGCATACCACAGTTACTTCCGGCTTGGATTTTAGCGTCACTTGTACACGGAGCAGACTAATTCTGTTGATGTTTGCCCTGGTAGGTTTTGGGCTTTCCGGTTTTACCACCCCTTTTGGTACCTCCAAGGGGGATCTCAAGTGGGACACTTAATCTTGTCTAGTGAACTTTTTCATGTTGACATTATTTTTTGGTCATATGCATTGAGCTTACAGACTGTGTTTATTATTGTAGAAGCTGACCTTTCAGATTTTATGTGATATGTTGTGTTTATTCTATGCTAGCTGCTTTGAGCTATATCTAGATTCTTGAGGTAGTTGCCCAGTGTTTTGTTGGTAGACTGAAGAGCCAGAAGTTCTTGGTTTGCCCCTGGACACTTGATTTGCATATTTAATCCCATCAAAATGCTTTTCTGTCTTCATTGTTCCCCAAATTCTGCTCGATAACAATTATACACAGTGGAATAACATCCAGGGTGGGAGAAAGGCCAAGCGGGATCCTCTTCCCACTGCAGGAGTCTATTGCATACCACGCAGCTGTGGACGAGAAGTCTACATAGGGACCATTAAACACAGCAGCACTGCCCAGAGAAGGAGACTCTACCAGAATACCTCAGCCCTGATTCTCAGGGCCCTTCCACACAACCATATAACCCAGAATATCAAGGGAGAAAATCCCACAATCTCTGCTTTGAACAGGGTTATCAAATCCATATTGAACTGGATTATATGGTAGTGTGGACTCAGATAACCCAGTTCAAAGCAGATATTGTGGGATTTCCTACCTTGATATTCTGGGATATATGGCTGTGTGGAAGGGCCCTGCATTATATGGCTGTGTGGAAGAGCCCTGAGTCCACACTGCCATATAACCCAGTTCAAAGCAAATAATATGGGATTTGATTCAGCTGTGTGGGAGGGGTCTAAAACAAGAATGGCTGCCTTTGCAACATGTAACGTGCCAGACCAAAAACTTGGTCCAGAATAGGATTTATATATTTATTGTGTCAGAAATGAGTTGAGGGTACAGTTAAAATGATTTAAAAACACAAAGTTAAAAAAAACTTGGCATGAGTCTAAATGTCCTTTGATCAGTAGCTGGCCACTTGGAGTGCCTCTGGTGTTGCTGTGAGAAGGTCCTCCATTGTGCACTGGCAGGGTTGAATACCATCTTATTTTATTTCCAAATGAATTGCATGAAACCTGTTGATCTGTTTAACATTTTTTCCACAGGAGTCTTGCCTTAAAGTTTCTTGGAAGCAGATAGAGATGAACCAAAGTTTTCTTGGTGTTGGATCTTGGTTGTGTATCTCAGGAGCCAAACTGCTTTTAAAAAGAGAAAGGGATTCAAGTGGGGCTGATCTGAAAGACAAGTGACTGAATAACAATAATAATATACTTTATTTATATTCCGCTCTATCTCCCCAAGAGGACTCAGAGCGGATTTATTTATTTGTTCTATGAGAAGCAACCAGAGGGTACAGTTATAATGTATTTAGAAAACACAAAGTTTAAAAAACTTGGCATGATACTAAATGTCTTTTTGCAGTGCCTCTGGTGTGGCTGTGAAGAGGTCCTCCACTATGCATGTGGCATGGCTTAGGCCGCATTTTAGTAGGTGGTCTGTGGTTTTGTCTTCTCCACACATACATGTCGTGGACCCCACTTTGAGGCCCCATTTCTTAAGGTTGGCTCTGCATCTCGTGGTGCCAGAGCGCAGCCTGTTCAGCACCTTCCAAGTCGCCCAGTTCCGGGTTTTAGCCTGCCACTTTTGGACTCTCACTTGCTGAGGTGTTCCTGTGAGTATCTCTGTAGATTGAATTTAAAGCATAGCCGTGCTGGCTGATATCCAAACAGAGAATGGGCTACAGATGTCAATGCCTTGGTCCTTTTCATTGCTGGCTGCTACTTCCTGGTAGATGTCAGGTGGTGCAATACCAGCTAAACAATATAATTTCCCCAGTGGTGTTGGGCATAGACATCCTGGGAGAATGCGGCATGTCTCATTAAGGGCCACAACCACTGTTTTAACATGGTGAGATGTATTCCACACTGGGCATGCGTGTTCAGCAGCAGAGTAACAAAGCACAAGGTCTACACTGTGTCTGGTTGTGATCTCCAGGCTGTGCCAGTCAGCTTTCGTATGATTTTATTCCTAGCACCCACTTTTTGCTGGATAGTCAAGCAGTGCTTCTTGTAGGTCAGAGCACGGTCCAGAGTGACTCCCAGGTATGTGGGCGTGCTGCAATGCTCCAGTGGGATTCCTTCCCACTACTACTGCCGGCCCTGCAGGTGTTTTGGCCTTCAAATCCCAGAAATCCTAACAGCTGGTAAACTGGCTGGGGTTTCTGGGAGTTGAAGTTGGACAGCCCTGCACTACAGCATGCATCCAGAATGAAATGTTGGCTCAGAGACTCTTAACCCCGGACGCCCCCTTCCGGACAGCCAGCCAGCCAATCAGAGTTCTTTCCCCGCCCCTGTCGACGAGGGGGTGGGGCTTTGGGCGTGACGGGTATTGACCGCGACGAGTGGGCGCCCGACCTCGGTAGCGGTTGCCATGGCGATGATGGCGGCGCGGAGGGGCTGGACGCAGGCTCTACGGCTCGTCGGCTTTGGCTCTTCTTTTTCTTCGGTTGTGGCGGGGGGAGGCCGGCCCCGGGGCCTGACCTACGAAGAGCACGGGGAGCCCGCCCGGGTGCTGCGGTAAAGGCCAGCAGGAAGGCCCCCCTCCTCCTCCTCCCATGGAAGAAGGCCTAGGCCTCTCGCGGTTCAGCAGGGAAGCCCCCTGGGCCTTGCAGTTTTGCATATAGGTCACTCACGACAAAGTCGTAGTATTACACCCAGGGTCAAGTTAGGTAAAGAGGTGGCACTGCATGGGAAGAGGGGCTCGTGCTTCAAGGCCCCTTCTACACTGCCATGTCAAATTGACTGATTGATCGATTGATATCCCGCTTTATCTCTCCCTACGGAGACTCAAAGCGGCTCACAATCAAAAACATTGCAACTTAGAATATACAAATACAGAATAACAAAAACCAGCATATTATATATTATTGTATATGATTCGTAGTAATTATATTTAATATATTAGCGTTACTATATTACAATATTATAGATCATTATATTGTATTATTATTCGTATATTGTATTACATTATTATCATCAATATATGGATATACAATATATTATATCATTAGCCTAGCCAGGGCCGTAGCCAGGATTTTGATTCGGGGGGGGGGGGGGGCTGAGACTGGGTGGAAGAGGGTCTACCCTAGCAAACCTTTTGTATTGTTATCCCAATAACCCCATGAATGTGGGATATAATGAGCATGGTGATCAGATCATGATATGAATAAACATAACAGTTTAAATAATGTACCAGTAAGGCCTTCTCACGGACCACCCTGAGAATTTTCGGGGCTGAAGCCCCCTTAGCCCCCCCCCCCCCGGCTACATGCCTGAGCCTAGCACAGTATTAGTATTATATATTATATTGTACTATACTGCAATATTATTAGTAATATTACATGTAATATATAATATACAGTAGAGTCTCACTTATCCAACCTTCGTTCATCCAGCGTTCTGTGTTATCCAACACAATCTGCCTCCCGCCCAGATCCACAGCTGTTTCAATACATTGCGATGTTTGGTGCTAAATTCATAAATACAGTAATTACTACATAATGTTGCCATGTATTGAACTGGTTTTTCTGTCAATTTGTTGTAAAACATGATGTTTTGGTGCTTAATTTGTAAAATCATAACATAATTTGAAGCTTAATAGGCTTTTCCTTCATCCCTCCTTATTATCCAACATTTTCGCGTATTCAACATTCCGCCGACCCATTTATGTTGGATAAGAGATACTCTACTGTACAATTATTATATTGTACTATATTATACCACAATATATATATATATATATATATATATATAATACACTACCATATAATACACTACCAGTATATTATACTATTAGTATTATATACTATACTGTACTATATCCAGACAATCTGTTCTAAACTCGATTATATGGCAGTGTAAACTTGTATAACTTTGTATAATCCTGTTCAAAGCAGATCACATGGATTATCTGCTTTGCTAACCCTGGGCCCTTCCACACAGCCATAGATTCCAGTTCAAAGCAGATAATTGGATTTTATATGGCAGTGTAGTAGGGGCCAAAACTGCCCAGACCTGATCCCTGATTATCTACTTTTAACTGAATTATATGAGGCCCCTTCCATACAGGCCCTATATCCCAGGATCTGATCCCAGGTTTTCTGTTTATCCCAGATTACCTGGCAGTGTGGATTCATATAATTCGGTTGAAAGCAGACAACCTGGGATCAGATCCTGGGGTATACGACCTGTCTGGAAGAGCCCTGAGCCCTCTTCTACACATCTGAATAAAATCCCACATTATCTGCTTTGAACTGGGATATATGGCAGTGTAGACTGTGGGATTTTATTCAGCTGTGTGGAAGTGGCCTAGATTATATGGCAGTGTAGAAGGGGCTCCAGTATCTGATCCCAGATTATCTTCTTATCCCAGATTGTATCTGGCAGTGTAGACTCAGGGCCCTTCCACACAGCAATATAACCCAGCATATCAAGGCAGAATAACCCACAATATCTGCTTTGAACTGGAATACTTGATTAGGGCTCAATGCTTTTATGGATGGAACACTGTTTTTAACATAGGTGAATGCATAGGATGTGTGAATATAATTATATTTTAATGTATTTTAGTGTCAAATGCTGGAAGGTTTTATATTGTGTTTTATACTGCAATTGTGATGTAGGCATCAAATTATGCCTTTTGGAAGCCGCTCTGAGTCCCCCCTCGGGGGTTGAGAAGAGCGGGGTAAAATGCCATAAATAAATAATAAATAAAATTATCTGCTTTGAACTGGGTTATATGAGTACACTGCAAAATGTAATCTGGGATAAGAAGATATTCCATTCAAAGCAAATATTGTGGACTATTGCCTTGATATTCTGGGTTACATGGCTGTGTGGAAGAGCCCTTAATTACAGTTTGTGTGTTTTAACAATTCCTTTTCTCTTGCAGATAAATAAAAGAAGTAGTTGTTCTGGCTATAAAAAGAAAGCCAGTAATTAAAATAATCATTTTGCTGGTTTAAAAGAAATGGGAGCTTTATCAATTATAGTAACGTTGACACTAAGGCCAGCCCATCTTCATGAAAATTACCATTACACAAATTTTCTCTACAAAAAAGACCCCAAAAACACAAGAAAATCAATTTAGGGTATGTCAAAATATAACAGGCTGGAAAATATAACAGGCTGAGAACAATCTAGCTTTTAAAATCAAATGAGTCCTGTCTATGCTGGATTAAGTGGCAAGTGCAGAGTTTCCCTAATTATTTATGAAGGTGGTTTCTCAAATGGTAAAAGAAGACAAAGGATTGGCAAGTGCTTTTACAGAAAATTGTTGGGATGTTGACAGCTTTTAAAGAGAGAATGAAAGTTAAACACATTCACTTTTGTTCTGTTCTTGTAACAGGTGTTGGAACTAATATTTTTAAAGCCAGACTTTATTCCTGTCAGATACTTTGAGAATTACAGTAGGGGTGAGAGGGAGAAAATCTTAGGGATAATATTACATTTTGTGTGCCTTTTGCTGCAGGCTAAAAGCCCTTGATCTGCCAGAAGTGGGCGATTTCGGAGTCCATGTGAAAATGCTTGCAGCTCCTATCAATCCATCAGATATCAATATGATTCAAGGTAATCTTGCCTTGCATGGAGATTGCATCATTCCGTTTCTTTAAATAATCCTCTCACTATTTGTGTCATTTTTTTCATTACGTGCTGTCAAATGGTCATTCAGGAAATTATTTTCCAAATATAATGATATACAGTCAGCCCTCCCTATCCACAAATTCTGTATCCATGGATTCAAAATACCCACAACTTGAAAATGCATTTAATATTTTTCCAGAAAGCAAAACTTATTTTTTCCATTTTATATAATGATACTTGAGCATTCATGGATTTTGGTACCCAGAAAAAGCGAGGCGGGGAGGGGAGCGGTTTCCTGAGATTGCACATTGTTTCACCTCCTGCACTAGATGTTCTGGCAGCTACCTTATCCATATCAAACTCTTGCCCAATGGCAATGAGTACTGCTGCTAGTTGATTTCATTTTAATTTCTCCAATTTTTCTTTTAACACACCCTACTTGTAGATTTGCCAAATCAACTACTTACCATGATAGAAACAAAAAGCTGAACTACTTATACCAGCTGAGTTCTTCTTGTGTTCATTCTCAGCCATCTCAGAAACCATTATAGCTAAAGGTGACGGATCATAGAATTGTGGAAACAGCCATCTAGTCCAACCTCTCTCTAGTGCAGAAAATCTACAGCTAAAGCAGTCCTGAAAAGTGGCCATGTACTTGCTGTTTTCAAAACTTTTAAGAAGTGATGTTGCAGGAACATCGTTCTGTTGATTTTGCAGGAACATATGCTACCCTGGCTGATTTGCCTGCCATAGGTGGAAATGAAGGTGTTGGAGAAGTGATGAGTACGGGACATAATGTGACATCTCTGAAGACAGGTGACTTGGTGATTCCAGCTGATGCAGGACTTGGTGAGTTTGAATCTTTTTATCAATACCAACAATTAAAAACCTGTAACAAAAAGAGATTGGTAGACTACAATAAGAAAGAAAAAAAATCCATCAGGTGGCCTTATTATTATTATTATTATTCATTTCAGCTTAGTAGACCGCTCACTCTGAAGCTCAAAGCGGTTTACAGCAATAAAATACCAATAAAAACACAATAACAACATTAAAACAGCGTTAAAACCAATTCCACCCCTCCCCCGGTGAACAGTGGTGTAGCAGCAGTGATGCGATAGGATGACAAGTTATGTCAGGGCCGAATGCCTGCCTAAACAGCCAGGTCTTAACAGCCTTTCGAAATGTCATCAAGTCCCGCAGGGCTCGCGTCTCTTCAGGCAAAGAGTTCCAGAGCGTTGGCGCGGCCACTGCGAATGCCCTCTGCCGCGTACTGGCTAGCCTGTAGGTCTTTATGCCAGGCACTTCCAACATGTTGAGCCCCTCTGAGCGCAGTGATCTTCTGGGCACGTATGGGGTAAGCCGCTCCCTCAGGTACACTGGCCCCAAACCATATAAGGCCTTGAAAGTTAAAACTAACACCTTGAAGGAGACCCGGAATTCAATTGGGAGCCAGTGCAGTTCGCGCAGGAGTGGAGCTCCTGAGCAGATCTTGCAGCTCCGTGCTGCTGCGTTCTGCACCAGCTTGAGTTTCCGGATCGTCGACAAGGGCAGGCCAATGTACAGCGCATTACAGTAATCGAGGCTCGAGATGACCGTGGCTTGGATCACCGTGGCCAGGTCACAACGGGAGAGATAGGGAGCCAGACGTTTGCCTGTCGGAGATGGTAAAAAGCTGTCTTGCAGGCGCAGGCAACCTGTGCCTCCATAGACAGCTGGGGGTCCAGCCGGACCCCTAAGCTCTTTACTAAAGGCTGCGGGCATAACGCCACGCCGTCAAACGTTGGCAACTGGGTCTCCCCCCGCCCCGGGCGGCCCAGCCACAAGGTCTCCATCTTCGCCGGGTTCACCTTCAACTTACTGGCTCGCAGCCATCCAGTCACGGCTTCCAGGCAGAGATGGAAATTATCGGGTACAGATTCCACCCCAGCATCCATCCTCAGAATGAGCTGGGTGTCATCAGCGTACTGATGGCACTCCAGCCCAAAACTCTGCACTAATTGGGCGAGTGGTCGCATATAGATGTTAAATAACAGCGGGGAGAGGATGGCCCCCTGAGGGACTCCACAATGTAAGGGGGAGCCCTCGGAGACCACCCCTCCCCACTTCACTCGCTGCAGGCGGTTATGGAGGAAGGAGGACAGCCAGTTGAGGGCTGTCCCCCTCACCCCCGCCACCGCCAGGCGGTGTTTCAAAAGTTGGTAATCGACAGTATCAAACGCTGCCGTGAGGTCCAATAACACGAGCAGCGCCGATCCGTCTCGATCCAAATGGCAACGGAGTAGGTCTGTGATGGAGACCAGGACGGTCTCTGTCCCATGGCCCGAACGGAAGCCGGACTGGAAGGGGTCTAGCCAGGTTGCATCATTCAAGAATGCCTTCAGCTGGTCCATTGCTGCCCTCTCAATTACCTTGCCCAGGTACGGTAGATTGGAAACTGGGCGGTAATTGGAGGGAGCCGCGGGATCTAACCCCGGCTTTTTCAGCAATGGACTAACCACCGCCTCTTTTAACACCTCTGGAAAAGCTCCTTGCTCAAGGGAGCAGTTGACTATATTCAACAGAGGGCCTCGTAACCCCTCCACGCAAGTTCGAATCAGCGTGGAGGGGCACAGGTCGAGGGAGCAGGTGGTAGGTCGAAGACAGTCTGACAATCTTATTTCTCCAGTTTGGAAGATGCTGAGAACTTAAGCAAATAGGAAGGACGCCTAATATTTATTGTCATATAGACTTTGGAATCTATTGGAAGTTGAGAAATTTTACTTTCTGACTTCTTGGTGTTACTTGATTTGATATTTCTGCCGTTTGTAGCTACTTTTTGCCTGAATCCTACCTTTCCCCTCCCTTCAAACTAGGAACGTGGCGAACAGAAGCAGTATTTGTTGAGGAAAAATTGCTGAAAGTACCGCCTGATATCCCACTGATATGCGCAGCCACCTTGAGTGTAAACCCCTGCACAGCTTATCGAATGTTGTCTGATTTTGAAGCCTTAAAACCAGGTGTGTACATTGTGCCAGAGTAATAGAACAGCATTCTCCACAAGACTGTTTCCTCTAGTTCAAAGGGCCTCAGGCATTGGTCCTCTGGAGCTGATGCAGTGCTTGGAACAACAAATATTTTTGCTGTGCTGCTCATTGGGCCACAAATGGTGATGCTGATCTGGAGTGGGGTATCCTGAGTCAGCATTGCCATGGTCTACATAGCAAGCCACTAAGCCAGGTCAGGCTGGCAGTTGTCCGCATTGCATGCCCCCAAACCAGCCAAGTGGCTAGATGCCTTCCACATGATGCCACCCTTACCTTGTCCCTGTTCTTCTAGCTTTTGCAGTGCCCACTGGGCACAAAAATGCAATTTTCATGCTTGGTGCGCACCGCACAGACCACAACAACAGGGCAAGGTAGGTGGTATTCTCTGTCCACAGACTTCTTGGGAAAGCGAGATGGTGGAGTCCCAGACTGCCCAAAATGCAGGCAAGCTCCAGAGCTGTGGGGAACATCTGAAGCAGGCCCGAACAACTTGTGGCTCTCCAACTGTGTTGGCCTCCAACTTCCAGAGGCCCTGGTCAGCTTGTCCAATGGTCAGAAATTCTAGGAGCAGGAGTCCAAAACAACCAGAGAGCCACAAGTTGTCCCGCCCTGGTCTGGAACATCTGGTGCCTTCGTATACACAAGGCCACAAACTTGAGGAACTGTTTAGATTGTTTAAATTGTTTAGATGTTTTAGATATTTAGCTGTGTGTTTTATTGTAAATCGCCCAGAGTCACCTGGGATGGGCGATTAATAAATCTCTAAATAAATAAATAAAATAAAATAAAACTTCATTTACTCCCAAGCCAATTCATGGCCCATGTACAAGTCTTCCTTATTTATTTGCTTCCACTGCTATATATTCATCAGCAGCCCCATCTTATTTTCTGCATCTTTATTTTTCTTTTGGTCAAATCATTCAATTACTTGTGGTCTAACAGTGATTACTTTGCCAAAAACTACTCCTGTGATGGAAATAACAGAGCATAAAAAAACTTGACTGACGCATGAGCTACATTCATAATTTTAGGCATAGTTTTGCAAATTAGTAACAAAAGACATTGCTTGTTTTTTGTTCCTTCAAGTCTGACTTATAGAGATCCGAAGGCAAACCTGTAATGAGGATTCCTCAGCGAGAGTTGTTCAACAGTGGGCTTTCTTTTGTCTCTCTCTCAATCTGAGAGAGTGTTGCTTGAGCCCTGCTTGAAACCATAGCTCAATCACTACAGACTCAACTATACTGGCTCTAACAAAAAATGTTTTTTGGCTTAATATTAGGAAACACCTCATAAGCAGTCTCAATATAGTCCCCAATATTTGTCATTGGTGATTAAAATTCAGATGCTTCATGGTTACCAGTAAACTATATATGGCACTGCTTTATCAGGAATGTCTTTTTTTTTACTTCCTGAAAGAGCATTAAAATATTTGTCGGCCAAAATGCTAGACATTCTCATAACAAAATGTCACTTTATACTCTTCTGTCGTAGATCTCCCAGAATAGCCTGTATTGAATAACAGATAGGAATGAAATCCAGCATCTTCTAAGAAATTAGTATGTGAGGAGTCTTTTAAAACCCAAGATGCATCTGTTTGTCTGCAGGAGACTCTGTCATCCAAAATGCTGCCAATAGTGGAGTGGGACAGGCTGTTATCCAGATTGCAGCAGCCAAAGGTATCAGAACAATAAATGTGGTCAGAGATAGGTGAGTGTACAATAAAACTGGGGTTTTGTAAGTCACATTTCAACCTATCTATCTCTGGCTTAGGCCCAGTGGCACTCTTAAGTTACCACTGTAGTAGGGATAGGTATTCAAGAGCAAGGATAGGGAATCTGTGGCCCTCTAAATGTTATTGGTCTTCAACTTCTTGCATCCATCTTCATTGGGTATGATAGTCAGCACTAATGGGAGTTGCAGTTCAACATTATATGTAGATCCATACCTCCTACACATTGTGAAACCTCACTTGCCTCTCTGTTTAAAAGTGCTGTTAAGTGGCAACATCCTGTTTATAGAGGCTTCACATGTGGTATGTTGAATTACGCATAGAGTGTAAACTTCTTAGTTCTGGAAGTGTATTTCTGTAGTCTGGAGGATGGGGAGCACTTTTGCAATTTCTTTTTGACATCTGTCAGGGGTGCTTTGAATGCAATTTTCCTGCTTCTTGGCAGAATGGGGTTGGACTGGATGGCCAACAAGGTCTCTTCCAATTCTATGATTCTATGACTTGCTGATAAAAATATAAGTGAATGTGATGTCTAAGAGATGCCACATGCCAATCCCTAGAACTGCTTTGATTAGTAGCAAATTTTTAAGACAAATGTCTCTGTTGAACTTGGCACTGTATTTATTTATTTACAGTATGTATATTTCGCCCTTCTCACCCCACAGGGGACTCAGGGCAGATGACAATGCACATATACATGGCAAACATTCAATGCCATTTAGATATACAACATATATAGACAGACACAGAGGCATTTAACATTCCAACTTTCCGGCTTTATGAGTGTATGCTCGATTCCAGCCACAGGGGGAGCTGCCGTTTCACCGTCCACTTGTGACACCGATTCCTTGATGGAGTTCTTCCTCATTCTTTATATGTTCTGAACAAATTAAATGTAACAAAACATGGAATCAGGTTTAGCAAGATGTAGGGAGGAGCGGAATACAAAATTGAAGAAAAATAAATAAAATAAATAAATACATAATACATCTTGTTCTAAATAGGCTTCCTCGTGTCTACAGTTATTCAACCTTCCTATATCGATTTTTGATTAAAATGTTGGAAGGTTCATCTCTTAAGTTTTTGTGCTTAAGACTTGAGTTTCTTAAATTTTTGCACATTTTATACTGATGTATACATACTACTTTGAAGCCAAAATCACCCTTTTTGTTCTCCAAACAATTATTTGTTTGTATCTTCAACTGTTTTTTAACTTTGCTGTCAGTTCAGATAACTTAAAACTGAGATCTCTAGTGATCTTGATGGCTTTGTTGGCCGTCTAACAAGAATTCACTTCAAAACTTATATTACAACCATATATACTCATGCAGGACGTGCCTACATATAGGCTTAGAGTGGACAAAGTTATTACCAAAATTGTATATCTAGAGCTCTAGAAAGTTCTGAGTGCTCCATGCAAGTGCAGAATAACCCATTTATTTGATTTACATAGTTGATAAATAAGAATTACAACTCCCAGAATTCCATAGCATGGAACCATGGCAGTTAAAATGGTGCATGAATTCTAAAGTGTAGACACACCAATAAAATGTTATTTCTCCCTTCTGCAGCAGCACAGCATAATAAACTGCACATTTTGACTTGATCCCCTTTGTTTCTGCCTTACTTTTCCATCTTGCTTTCTAGACCCAATCTCCAAGAACTAGTGATCAGATTAAAGTCTCTTGGAGCTGACCATGTCATCACAGAGGACATGCTGAGAAAACCAGAAATGAAAGAACTCTTTAAGGTAGAGATGACAATTATTTTCCGGTAGTTTAAGATTTTGAAGGGAAGGTATGGGACCCTTCCACACAGCCTTATATCCCAGCATATCAAGGCAGGATATCCCACATACTAATACTCAGATAACCCAGTTCAAAGCAGATATTGTGGGATTTTCAGCTTTGATATTCTGGGATATAGGACTGTGTGGAAGGGCCCATATCTGCTGTAATGAGTCAGGACATCTTGTTCACAAATGGCTGAGTTGTTTTAGCCATGATGGTATTTCAAGGAAAGGTGCAAGATGAGTGAGAGAAATCTCTTTCAAGTGGGCACTGCATTCAGATCAGAAAATTAATATGGATCTTCCTTACCATTAACTTCTGTAAACCCCCTCCCCCTTTGAAGAAATTCTGCTAAGAAAATCTCATGATTAGTTCACCTTAGGTTAGAGATGACTTGAAGACACACAACAGCAATGGATATGAACAAGGGCTAGATATTTATTTATTTATTTATTTATTTATTTATTTATTTATTTATTTATTTAGTCTTATATTCCGCCCTTCCCGTCCGGCTCGGGGCGGTTCACATACATATAAAAAATGCACAATAAAACAATGATACATCACAAAACAGCAAAAAATTAAAAGTTGAAAAAAAATTGTTATAGAATAACCATATTTTCTAAAATACACAGGAAGAACGTCTAACAATTGGTGGATATTTTTGTTTCCAAACATACATATCACCTACTTTCACAGTAAAAGCACACAGGATCCAACAATATTGTTCCTCTATTGAATTCGTTATTATGGGAATATAATTTAAAATTTACATGTATAAATATCAAAGATTTTTCTTGTAGTATAGTAATACATGGTAACACATCCAATAAAAATGAGTAACTAATGAAAACGCACATAGGCCACTAGGAATCATTATTTGCATTACATCACACCATTTCATTGAAGTAGACCGAGTGTGTATTTGGAGTCCAGTACATTCAAAGCATCAATTTCTGGTGCACCAAATGTAAAGAAAAAATTGGGTACAGAAGCTAGGGCAGTTTTACACTGATGAATTTTCACAGGAAATCAAACTCTTTGTTTGACTCAACTGTAACAGTAACATTATACTTTAGTCAGTGCTTCCCAACACATATTTGTTAGACTTCTTTTTATTTTCTCTGAGGATATAAGTAAAGTTACCAGCATAGCAGGGGTTGCCAAGGCACTCATAACTTATAGTTCATATATAGATACAAAAAGGTGTTGGAGCTGTAAATAGTTGCTACTCGTGGGAAATTAATAAATGGACTGCAATATTGAAAGTGGCAAAAATCATAGTCCTGGTGAATCAATTGATCCAAAATACAAATCCCATTGCCAGCTCTTTCTTTCATCAACAGTGAATGAGAAGCTATTGGGCATATTGGTAAATAGTAAATATTCAATCCATGGTTGGTTTACTTTCTATTTGTAAACTAAAGGTAATGGAACTGTTTCTATTGTATTATATTGTATTGTATTGTATACAGTCAATGATTAAGTCATAAACCATACAATAGAAACAATAGAATTGTTTCTATTGTATGGTTTATGATTATTGTATTCAGTGTTGACATTTTTTGGTTACAGGTAGTCTATAATGTTAGCAAATAAATTAAGTTTGGGAAGACTGAAATAGTTCAGCATGAGCAAAAGTTTTGAATGAGGTCATGCAATATGATTTAAGACGGGTAAAATTTGTTTTTCCAGACAATTCCTAAGCCTGTGTTAGCTTTGAATGGCGTAGGAGGGAAAAGTGCTACTGAGTTGCTGCGTCATTTGCAGTAAGTTTAGCTTTTGTCGGGTATTCAAAGTTTTTAAAGAGTTCCATTTCCTGAGAATCAAGACAACAGCTGCATATACACTGTAGAATTAAGGCAGTTTGAGACAACTTGAACTGCCATGCTGGCATAGCAACTTCGATGCTATGGTATCATGGGAATTGTAGTTTTACAAAATCTTTGGCCTTCTCTATCAAAGAGCATTGAGCCATGGTAGTTAAACTGCTGTCAAGCTGCATTGATTCTGCAGTGTAAATTTAGCTTTAGTTGCACATACTGTAGTGTAAGTTCATTAAAATAGATGGAGCAAGTAAATAGCTCAAGCCCCACGATTTGAAAGGCTATACTATAAGAATGATTAATTCAGGGCTCAAATACTTCTAAAAATACTGAATATTTCTTAATGTTTTATTTATTTTCACTTGCAACATAATTACCGTATATACTTGTATATAGGCCGAGTTTTTCAGCCCTTTTTTTGGGCTGAAAAAACCTTCCTCGGCTTATATTCAAGTGAGGGTCCTGGGGGAAAGCGTGGGGCTGAGAGAAGCCCTTGGCCTTCCTGCAAGGACCCTTACCTCTCCGTCTATGCCGCCCTCTCGGCACAGCAACCCCGCTGGGAGAGAGAGGAGAGAGGAAGGCAAGTGCAGAGAGAGAAAGGGAGAGCACTCCGAGAGGAGGAGAGGAGGTGCGCGTGGTTGCTGTGCCAAGAGAGCATGCGCCTGTGCTGAGCTCTCACAGATCTCTCACGGCACTTGTCTTCCTCTCCCACCCCAGTCTAGTTCCTCCCCTTCCTATCACAGTCTTCACTATCCCCTGCCCCTCTCTCCCGCTTTTCTAGCTCCCTTTCCATCCCAGCCTTTCCCAGGTTCCAGCCTGTTTTTCCTGTTTTCCTGTCTTGCCCCTCGTCTCACCCCCGTTTTACTACTTTCCCAGCCCCCTTTCCCACTTCTTCATTTGCTCCCTTCCAATTGCACTCTATTCCATCGTTCCAGCCAACATTCTGCCGAGGAGAGAGGAACTGAGAGAGTTTTGAGACCCAGGGCTCCTGGTGGGGCTGCCTACCTGCCTTCTCTCCTTGCAAATTGAGCAAGACTGAGGTGCAAAAGGTCTTTGTTTTGCTCCCCCGTCTTGCTCATTTGCAATCTTCTCCAGGCAGCTGCTCTGCTGCTGGCCCCAAGAGGAAGGAGAGCAGGAAGGCAGGCAGGCAACCCCACTGGGAGCCCTGGGTCTCAAAACTCCCTCCGTTCCTCTGCCCTCGGCATAACGTTGACTGATTTGAAGTAGAAGAGGGAGAAGCAGGACATGCCTGCTGGGTAATGTAGTCTTCTCTCTTTTCCTCCAAGGCAGCTCCTGTTCCTTCAGGAGGCTGGCCTCTGCTCAGATTCAGTGGGTCCTGAAGGAGGGAGGGGGGAGGGAGGAGTAAGGGTTGCCACCGCTGCCTTCCCAAGGGCAGAAGCAGCCCTGGAGGCAAAGCAAGAGATCTGGCTTGGCTCCTCCTTTCTCTCTCATTCTCTGTCTCTGCAAACAGCCTTCTCCCCGAAGAAAAACAGACTCAGAGGTGAGCAGAGGGAAGAGCCATCCAGTCACACCTCCAGTCATTCAGAAACACACAAAGTATGCTCGACAAATAGCTCTGCTTAAAATGGGCGTTTAATCTTTAATGCTACATAGTCCACTCTGGTCTAAAGCTGTTTTTATGTTTTAATCTTTTACTGTTTTTGTGTTGGTTGTTGTTGTAAACCACCCTGAGCCTTCTTGGGAAGGGTGGTATATAAATTGAAATAATAAATAAATAAATAAAAATAGTCCAGAGTAGGAAGGAGACTCCACCATGCCCCAAGGCTGCATATTCCAATACTAAACAGCTTGGCTCCTCTTCTCTCCTTCTGTCTTTTGAGGAAAAGTTGGAGCCTGTTTGTGTCTCTTTGGGGTTCCCAGAAAGGAAGACTGGGGTGGGGGTGGGGGTTGCAATGCTCTATTTATTATTATTACATTTATTATTTTATTATATTATGGTTGTTGTTATTACATTCATTATTTGATTCTATTATTGTTATTATTACATTTATTATTTTACTCTATTTATTATTATTACATTTAATAATGTGGCCAGGGGAGCTTTTGCACAGTTAAGACTTGTACGCCAGCTGCACCCGTACCTTGGGAAGTCTGATCTGGTGATGGTGGTCCACGCTCTTGTCACATCTCGAATAGATTACTGCAATGCACTCTACGTGGGGCTGCCTTTGAAAACAGTTCGGAAACTTCAATTAGTCCAACGGGCGGCAGACAGGCTACTAACTGGAGCAACATACAGGGAGCACACCACTTCCCTGTTGTGTCAGCTCCACTGGCTGCCTGTCCAATTCCAGGCTCAATTCAAAGTGCTGGTTTTGACCTTTAAAGCTCTATACAGCTTACTTGTCCGAACACATCTGCCACTACGTCCCACCTCATAGCTTAAGATCATCCGGGGAGGCCTTGCTCTCGCTTCCACCAGCAACTCAATTGCGACTGGCGGGGACGAGGTACAGGGCCTTCTTGGCTGTGGCCCCCCACCTGTGGAATGCGCTTCCAAATGAAATAAGATCAACCCCATCCCTCCTAGCTTTTAGGAAGAAAGTAAAATTGTGTTTGTGGGACCATCTAATTGTGCCTTGCAAGTCGGGGGTTGAGAAGGGCGGGTTAGAAATGCAATAAATAAATAAACAAATAAATAAAATTTTATTCCATTGTTATTACATTTATTATTTTACCCTATTTATTGTTGTTACTACATTTATTATTTTAATCTATTATTATTACAGCTATTATATTATTCTATTATAGTTGTTGTTACATTTATATTCTACTCTTATTGTTGTTTTTAAATGCATTATTTTACTCTATTTTTATTTATTACATTTATTATTTTTTCTATTTATTACATTTACTATTTTACCTTATTTATTTATTTATTTGCTATGCTTCTGTACCGCCTCTCTCAGCCCGAAGGCGACTCGAGGTGGTGAACAAGCGGCAGCAAGTGCCCACATACAACACATCATAATAAGATAAAAACAATCATATAAAACTATATAAATTAACAATTAAAACTACAAAATACAAATCTCAGCTCCACAATTTATTGTTGTTATTACATTTATTATTTTACTCTGTTTATTATTATTAAATTTATTATTTTATTCTATTACATTTATTATTTTACCCTATTATTGTTGTTACTACATTTATTATTTTACTCTATTATTATTAGTTATTATATTATTCTATTATAGTTGTTATTACATTTATTATTCTACTCTCTTTATAATTGTTATTAAATGTATTCTTTTACTCTATTTATTTTTATTATTTATTACATTTATTTTATTCTATTATTGTTATTACATTTACTATTTTATGCTATATATTATTGTTATTACATTTATTATTTTACTCTATTATTATTGAAAGGATACATACTGGTAAACACATTTACGCTGAAGAAGGTTAGAATAATGATTTCATCAGAGTTGGACAGTCTTTATCTTAAATTACAGTTTTATGTATGTATTCAGAAACATTTAACCTACTGATGCCTCAATGTAATTTTATTGGTATCTATTTTTATTTTTGAAATTTACCCGTAGCTGCCGCATTTTCCACTCTCAGCTTATACTCGAGTCAATAAGTTTTACCAGTTTTTGTGGTAAAATTAGGTGCCTCGGCTTATATTCGGGTCGGCTTATACTCGAGTATATACGGTATTTGTACACTGTGGCACATCAATGACTCCTAAATCAATGCTCAGTGAATACTATTGATTACTGCTGGAACCTTCTGTTCTCACCAATACAACTTTGCAAAATCTTGATGTGTGTTCATACATAAATAGCTCTATTTTTTGAAGAAGCAACTTACTGGAAAATTGGAAACCATTCAAATGTCATACATACCTTCATGGGATACAAGTGTCCATCTTGATTTCAGTCGTATTGAACACTCCCTCAACTATTCAGCTTGGTTAGCATCTCAAAGGAAAAATAAGGAATATAAAAGCAATGATATATAGAATCATAGAGTTGGAAGAGACCTCATGGGCCATCCAGTCCAACCCCCTGCCAAGAAGCAGGAAAATTGCATTCAAAGCACCCCTGACAGATGGCCATCCAGCCTCTGTTTAAAAGCCTCCAAAGAAAGAGCCTCCACCACGCTCTGGGGCAGAGAGTTCCACTGCTGAACGGCTCTCACAGTCTGGAAGTTCTTCCTAATGTTCAGATGGAATCTCCTTTATTGTAGTCTGAAGCCACTGTTCTGTGTCCTAGTCTCCAGCGCAGCAAAAAACAAGCTTGCTCCCTCCTCCCTTTGACCTCCCCTCACATATTTATACATGGCCCTCATCATGTCTCCTCTCAGTCTTCTCTTCTTCAGGCTAAACATGCCCAGTTCTTTAAGCCGCTTCTCATAGGGCTTATTCTCCAGACCCTTGATCATTTTAGTCGCCCTGCTCTGGACACATTCCAGCTTGTCAATATCTCCCTTCAATTGTGGTGCCCAGAATTGGACACAGTATTCCTGCTGTGGCTGCTATAGAAGAGGCCCAAACATCTCCAGCAAGCTCTTTTGACTGGGTCTGTTCATTGTATCTTTGCTATTTTGATTTATAACAGAATTTGGTTGTTGGGTGTTAAGTCCCAGTACACTTAAGATCTAAATATTGACACCCCTTCACTCTCTGGTTAACTGCTTTAAAAATCTTGGCACCTTGTATCCTTAATCTTCACACAATAGCAGTTTGTACCACCTTACCTCATAATAACAAACCATAAGACCATATTTTATCAGGAATTTAGGTTGTGTCAAGGAGGGAGGGAATCAGGTGACTGCTTGCTAGGGATGGTTAGAGAGGGAGGGCTTTAATTACTATATCATTCTAACCTAGGAGACTATAACATCTATGGGAAAACTATGAAGTTTAGAAATCATGGCACGACACTTTGTAGGCTTTTAATCTTTATTACTGCTTTAATTGTTTTACAGTTTTATATGGTACGTTCATTGTTATGTGTATGATGCGGCACTGAATTTTTGCTGTAGTTTTTAAGCTGCCCTGAGTCCCCTTTGGGGTGAGAAGGGCGGGGTATAAATATAGTAAATAAATATAGTAAATAAATAAATAAATGTGGTCTAACCAAGGCAGAATACAGAATATATCTTCCCTGCTGAACTGAGAAGCCCCTAAACTCCAAGGCTGAAGGGCATGTTTCCAGCTGCTTCTTTA
Source organism: Anolis apletophallus (assembly GCA_030556195.1). NCBI lineage: Eukaryota > Metazoa > Chordata > Lepidosauria > Squamata > Anolidae > Anolis > Anolis apletophallus. Next base: position 51,451,609 of record JARBWK010000011.1, on the reverse strand, counting down.
AAATCCAGGAAGAGAAAGGAGATCCTTCAGGACAGCTGTGAAAGGCTCCTCTGTGCTACAGCTATTTGAATATAGCTTTAAAATAGAAACTACAGAGGCTGTCCTGAACAACCCCTTTCACACAGGAACACACAAAGCATTCCTGACAGATGGACGTTCAGCCTCAGTTTAAATACCTCCAGAGTAGGAGACTCGCTCACACTCCGCAGCAGCACATTCTACTTTTGAACAACTCATACAATCTGGATGTTTTTCCTGATGTTTAAATAGAATCTCTTTCCTGTTTTTTGGATTCATTGCTCCATATCTTAATTTCTGGAGTATCCGAAAGCAAGCCTGGCCCCATCACAACGTGGCATATTTTCACATTCTAAACATTATGCTCCATCTTAATCTTTCGGTCACCCTTCTCTGGACATGGTCTAGCTTGTCAATATCCTCCTTGAATTGTGGAGCCAAAAACTGGACACAGTATTCCAACTGAGGTCTGTAGGACACGATATACCAGTAAACTGTTAGGAATTGTGGGAGTTGAAGTACAATTTATTTTATTATTTATTTCAAATTTCTATACCACCATTCCCAATGGCTTATGGTGGTTCACAAATACATACACAAACAATCATAACATCATAAAATATCAGATTAAAGCACAGTACAGCAGTTTAAACTAATGCAGAGAGGAGATGACTAGGCCGAACCATTACAGACTGAACGCCTGCCGGAAGAGGCTGGTCTTACAAGCCCTTCGGAAGGAGGGCAGATCTGTTATAGCTCTAACCTCCTCAGGTAAGGCATTCCATAGAATGGGCGCTGCCACAGAGAAGGCGTGCTGCCTCGTAGATGATAGCCGGCAGGTTTGGATAGATGGAATATCCAGGAGGTTTTTTGTCTTCAGACCATAGTGATCTCTGGGGAGTATATGGGGAAAGCGGTCCTTCAAGTACGCTGGCCCCAGACCATGTAAGGCCTTAAAGGTTAACACCAGCACTTTGAAGGCAATCCGGTACTCGATAGGAAGCCAGCGCAGATGCTGAAGGACTGGTGTGATGTGACATGTCGATGCCACTGCAGCCAGCAGTCGAGCAGCAGCATTCTGCACTAGCTTGAGTTTCCGGATCACGGACAAAGGAAGGCCAATGTAGAGGGCATTACAGTAGTCTAGCCTCGAGATGACTGTGGTCTAGGTCGTTCTCAGAGAGGTAGGACGCCAACCGCCTTGCCTGGCGCAGATGGAAAAATGCCTACTATATACCCATTGATGCAACTTAGAATCTCATTGGCTTTTTCATCTATATCAGTGTTGACTCATGTTCACCTTATGATCTACTAAGATTTCTAGACCTCTCTCACTTGTACTGTTGTCAAGTAAGGTGACGTTCACCCTACATCTGTGCATTTCATTTTTCCTGCCTAAGTGTAGTACCTTACATTTCTCCCTACTGGCAGTCAGTTTGTTATACTCATGACAAGGATTGTAAATTCTTGTCTTGAGCAGGAGTGTTGATCCTCCTGATCTATATTGGCTTCTTCCCATAGGCATAAAGGGACAATGGTTACCTATGGTGGGATGTCAAAGCAGCCACTAACAGTTCCGGTGGTGAGTAGTCATGTGACTTCTGATCTACTTGAATTCTTTACTTTCAATGCTTCCTTTTGTCAATAGTCTAGTTCCTACTATATGTATCCATTATGTTTTCCTTACAGTCAACCATCTCTTTCCTTAGTAAAATAGCCAATTCTTAGATCAGCCTATGTGACGATGCATCTAGTCTCTTAAAATCTGTGCTGTATATTTTAAAATGTATTGAAAACATTTATGAATTGTAATCCTTTGCATTTCTGCAGAGTGCATTGATCTTTAAGGACGTGAAACTTTGTGGCTTTTGGATGACCCAGTGGAAAAGGGAACACAGCTTGAGTAAGTGACAGCAGTAAGAAAGGGTTAGGGAGTAGGTCAAAGGGAAAAGTGCAGTGGAAGATCATGTGTGAAAAAGATCCTGGGTTTGGTCCTTCAGATATACTCATAGTAAGTCAATGGGTAAGATCTCTGCCTGAGATGCAATCCAGGTGACTGCATTGGTTGACTGTGATCTAATTTTTGTATGTCTCTGCTGGTTAGCTTAAGATGTTTGTATTAGAAAGCCTGGACTACATTAATGCATATGTAAAATTGTACTTTTATATGCAAGTTGTCCTAGTAATAGTTCAGCAGTGGGCAAATTCAGATAACCAACTCCCTCCACTGTACATCCTGCTACAGGCCACAACATCACTCTGGGAACTGGAAGTGTCCCAGAGTCTGCTTCCTTTTTTTGGTAAAAGCAATTATTTGAAGACAAAACAAGTTGTAGAAGATCACTGGGGGTGGGGAGTGGTGGTAGGAACACTATGAGCCCGTGCAATGTGTTTTTTTTATCCATGATGAGGCTCATGGGTTGTAGTAAGTAATGGGCTCTACTACCCATGTACATTTAGCCTCTGACTTCCCCAGCCCACTAACTTGTGTCTGATTATTGTTCTTGAACAGAAGGTTGTTTTAAAACTATAAAGTTGATTCCACCTGCTTGGAATCTGCATATCCTTAATTTGTACTATGCCAAAATGTAAACTGACTGGAATATTATAGCTATGGTTTCATACTCTAAACATCTTGTGTCACTTTTGCATGTTTCTAATAACAAAAATCAATCTTTTCTTGACATTCTTATGGCACAGTTTCCTTCTCTTAGTTATACTAGAACTTCTTTGATCTTTGTTCATAAATGAGAACAGAGATCATCTGACACTTCTATGTTTTGTTTCTTGCAATACAGGCAAGGAGAAACTGGAAAACATGATCACACATTTATGCAAGCTCATTCGTATGGGTCAACTTGCTTCTCCAGCCTGCCAAGAGGTCCCATTGGAAGATTACCAGACAGCTTTGAAAGTCTCCATGAAGCCATATGTATCGGCCAAGCAGATCCTCCTGATGTGAAATATATGCTACAGAATATATATATATAACTGGTTCCAATGGAATTCAATTTCCACTGGCCTAAGTGCTATTCGTTCTAGAAGACTGTACCATTTCATAGACCAAATGACCTGTGGCTTGAGAGGGAGAGGTGGACTACAGATGTAGAAATGATCTCGCCTGTAGACCTTGAATATATAAACTTATCAATAATGATTATGATCCTATTTAATAGTATGCAAAGGGACCTTGTTGAACCTGTGAAGGAGGGAGGTTTATAGCATAACCTTTCATTGACTGGGTCTATTATTGTAGTTGCATGATTGAAGTAGACTCAGCCTACGAAAGCTTATGCTGCAAACTTTTTTCTCAATCTCAAAGGTATTATAAGATCTCTTTTATCTAATCCAGATTAATGTGCCTGTTCAGTAATAGTTGATGGTATCAGAGATCAAAGTTCTGTTCTACACAATCAAGGAATACTCGTAAGTCTTGTGTCAAAATGGTAATGATGACATACTCTTGGACACAACTTCAAGAGTTCTGCACCCTGATGTGCAATGTGTGTGCATTCAAAATACCACGAAATGTTGTGCTTCTCTCAGCCTCTAATTGAATATCAAGAAAACCAAAAGGCTCTTCCACCAGCCTTTGTGGAAGAGCCACAAAGGCACCAGCCAATCCCTCTGCAATGCCAGAAATACAGCTTTAATGGTGTAACATCAGAAAGCGTTGACCATTTCTGGTACCTTAGCAGCCACCTCTCCACATAAGTCAACATTGACACTGAAATACAACATCGCCTGAGCTGTGCGAGTGCAACATTTTTCCAAATGAAGCAGAGTGTGTTTGAGGACCGGAACATCCATAGGGAGACCAAGGTGCTTGTTTTTAAAGCCATTGTCCTCCCAATCCTGCTATATGCGAAACGTGGACTGTCTACAGATGTCACACGCAACTCCTGGAATGATTCTATCAGTGTTGCCTCTGAAAAATCCTGCAAATATCTTGGGAAAACAGGTGAACAAATGTCAGCGTGTTGGAAGAAGCAAAGAACACCAGCATTGAAGTGATGCTCCGCCATCAACTCTGCTGGAGCGTCCACAATGTCCAAATGCCTGATCACCATCTCCCAAAGCTGGTACTACCAACTCAAGAACAGGAAACATAATGTTAGTGGACAGGAAAAGAGATTGAAAGATGGGCTTAAAGCCAACCTTAAAAACTGTGGCATAGACACTGAGAACTGGGAAGCCCTGGCCCTTGAGCACTCTAACTGGAAGTCAGCTGTGACCAGCAGTGCTGCAGAACTTGAAAAGGCACAAATGGAGGGTGAAAGGAAGAAATGTGCCAAGAGGAAGGTGCGTGAAGCCAACCCTGTCCAGGACTGCCTTCCACCTGGAAACGGATGTCCTTACTGCGGGAGAACCTGTGGATCACCTATGGACCCACCACCAAGACACCACACCTGTTGTGTGTATTTTTGTTGATGTTTTGACTGTGTATCCTCCTTTGATACAGGAAAGGCAGGTAACAAATAAAATGTTTTTATTATTATTACTATTATTACTATTATTATGAAGTCATTCTTTGTCAGGATTCGATGTAGAATAGCTTATCTTGTTGCCTCTTCCACCTTTTGGACCATGAACTGCCTGCAAGGCAAGTGGGGAATTTCTTGGGTCCAACTGTTACTTTTTTACCAATGGTTCTCAATCATAGATTAAATGAACTCGAACCATTTTAGCGGTTTGTAATTGTGTGCTCTTACTACACCCTTATACATATTTGGGCCTTAAGCATCCATAAATTCCAGTATCCAAGGGGTTCCCGGACCAAACCCAAACAGATACTGAGGGCCTTTGTGCAGGGCGAAGAAAGAAATGCAAAGGACTGCAATTTCACACTGGACAATAGGTTTTGTGTTGTGATCTCACACAATTAAGACCAGCATTGCACCTGTGAAGTTTGGGGGGAGAAACTGTTGCATTTTGCCTGTCACAACTCATTCTCGTGTTCTGAATTTCAGATTAGAAAGGTTGAATGAATACTTCGAGAATAACAGAGTTGGAGGAGACCCCATGGGGCATCTACTTCAACTCCGTTCTATCTTTATGCTGGAAAAGCACCATCAAAGCCCTCCTGACAGATGGCCAGCCAGCCTCGGCTTGAACCAGGCCTGGGGCAATGTGGATCCGTCCTCAGGGTGTTTTGGACTCCACTCCCACCATTGCTAACAGCCTCGGGCCCCTTCCTTTTCCGATTAAGCGGCTGAGGGGGGAAAGGAAATGGCCTGGAGGCTGTTGGTAATGGTGGGAGTTGGGAGTTCAAACACCTGGAAGGAGGGAGGGAAGGCCCAGATAGGCCCATGCCTGGTTTGAAAGCGTCCACCAGACTTTGAGGCAGAGAGTTCCATTGTTGAACAGCTCTAAGATGACCTTCCCAATAATGCTGAATGGAATCTTCCTGCCATTTGCAGCCATGGCCGACTTGAGGCCTAGACTCCAGGGTAGAGAAGACAGGCCTTCCCAGAGGGAGGTGCCCGGGAAGAGTCCCGCCCTCTTCGGCGTGACGCGTGACGTCAGTGCGCCGGCGCGGCTGTGCGCGAGGCCGGCCGGCAGGAGGGAGGGGAGCCCCCCCGCGGGCGCGTGAAGGAGAGCGACAGAGAGTGAGCGAGCCCAGGATGCCGCGCGTCTACATCGGGCGCCTCAGCCACCAGGCCCGCGAGCGGGACGTGGAACGCTTCTTCAAGGGCTACGGGAAGATCCTCGAAGTCGACCTCAAAAACGGGTGAGGAGGCCAAGGCTTCCCCGGCCAAGGCCCAACTAGGCTCGGCCTCCCCTCAGCGCGGCTCGCACGACCCAACGCGCATGCGCCCACGAACGCCCACCCGCCTTTCCCGCGCACCAACCGCTCCCTATTTCCCGCTCGCTCAAAGCAGCTATGTATCTATTTTATTATTTTATTATATACTATATATTATTATCTTTATTTAAACCCCACTTTATCTTTCCCGAAGGAGGCTCAAAGAGGCTTAACATAAAAGCATTGGTATCCAATTTAAAATATACAGTTATTATTGTAATGTTCATTTATATACTGCTTTCTCTCTCCATATGGAGGCTCCAAGCGGCTCACAACTAGAAGCATTGCAGTATGCACGGTAAACCGTCCTGAGCCAAATCGGAAGGACAGTATACAAATCGAAACAATAAATACATAAAAATAAATAACTTAAAATATATAAATATTATTATATTTATTTATACTCCATTTTATCTCCCCACAGGGGACCCCAAGCAGCTTGACATAAAAGCATTAGGTAAAGGTAAAGGTTTCCCACTGATATTAAGCCCAGTAATGTCCGTCTCACAACTAAAGCATTGCAATGCAACTTCAAATATACAATTACTATATTTGATTATACCCCATTTTATCTCCTCAAAGCGGTTTAACATAAAAGCACCAGCATACAATTTATGATTACATATTATATTATAATATACTATTATATTTATTTATATCCCGCTTTATCTCCCCAAAGGGGACTCAAAGCAGCTTGACATAAAAGCATTGGTATCCGATTTAAAATATACAATATACAGCCTGTTAGAAATTGTGGGTGTAGATGTCCAAAACATCTGGAAACAGGGCCAAAGTAGGCCCAGGCCTGTAAACAAAGGCCTCAGTCTTTCCCAACTCTGTGTTGATGTGTGAGTGATTAAACCAGGAATATGACGTTTACTGCATGTTCTTCCATTTTTTTTAATGGGGTGACAGATGTCGCAGCCAGATCACACCCTCACATTATAGCCCGCTTTTTCTCCAGTGAGTTTAAGGCTGCATGCTACCCTGGAAGATAGGACAACTTGAGTGACTGATGCAGGATCAGCTACTGTGTCCCTGTTGGTTCTGCTGGACCTCTCAGCGGCTTTCGATACCGTTATCCATGGTATCCTTCTGGGTCGCCTTGCAGATATGGGGCTTGGGGGTACTGCTTTGCAGTGGCTCCAATCCTTCCTGGAGGGTCGTACCCAGAAGGTGTTTACTTTGTTTTGTGGAGTCCCTCAGGGTTCAGTTCTGTCCCCGATGTTATTTAACATCTACATGAAACTGCTGGGAGAAATCATTCGGAGTAAGGTGTTATCTGTACGCAGATGACGTCCAGATCTGTCACTCCTTCCCACCTGTCACCAAGGAGGCTGTCCAGACTTTGAACCGGTGCTTGGCTGCTGTGTCGGACTGGATGAGGGCTAGCAAATTGAGACTTAATCCAGACAAGACAGAGGTCCTCCTGGTCAGTCGAAAGGCCAAACAGGGCATAGGGTTACAGCCTGTGTTGGATGGGGTTACACTCCCCCTGAAGACGCAGGTTCGCAGCTTGGGAGTGATCCTGGATTCATCACTGAGCCTGGAACCCCAGGTCTCGGCGGTGGCCAGGGGAGCTTTTACACAGTTAAGACTCGTGCGCCAGCTGCGCCCGTACCTTGGGAAGTCTGATCTGGCTACGGTCGTCCACGCTCTGGTTACATCCCGAATAGATTACTGCAACGCACTACGTGGGGCTGCCTTTGAAGACCGTTCGGAAACTGCAATTAGGCCAGCGGGTGGCAGCCAGACTACTAACGGGAGCTACATACAGGGAGCATACCACCCCTCTGTTGTGTCAGCTCCACTGGCTGCCTGTCCAATTCCGAGCTCAATTCAAAGTGCTGGTTTTGACCTATAAAGCTCTATACCAGGGGTGGGCAACTATTTTTCCCAAGGGGCCACATGAGAGCCAAAAAATATTATGGAGGGCTGCACCTAAAGGCTGAACTGCATTCTACATAATATCAATTTAATTTCTTTAATAATAATACATAAGGCACTACATTGCATTTTGATATATTAATAAGACAGATAAGAGTATATGTTATGAGCAATGAAAAGAGAGGTTGTCATAGGAAAAATGACATTCATTCACTAAAATTTTACAATACCCTTCCACAGCCATATAACTCAGAATATCCAGGCAGAAAACCCCACAACCTCTGCTTTGAACTGGATTATATGGCTGTGTGGACTCAGCCATATAATCCCACAAGGCAGAAAAACTTAGATATAAAAACCATCCCTCCAGTTCCCAGGATGAAAAAGCGTCTCCTCACAATAAGTCCTCGGCTGGTGTGTGCTCCCAGGCATCCTCCGTGTATTACCCTTGCAGATAGGGGAGGGGGAGAGGAAAAAAGCCGCGGGAGAAGAATTTGAGAAAGAGAGTGCGGTGTGAGAAAGGGAGAGAAAGAGGGAGAGTGGGTGTGTGTGTGAGAGAGAAAGGGGGAGTGAGTGAGAGAGTGCAGTGTGAGAAAGGGGGAGACTGGGTATGTGTGTGTGAGAGAGAGGGGGGAGTGAGCAAGAGAGTAAGAAGAGTATTAGGCGCGTGTGAGAGAGAATAAGAGAGTGAGGATAAGTGGAGACAAAGAAAGAGAGAATACGAGGAAGAGATAGAAAGCGGAGAGAGAGGGAGAGCGAGAGGGGGGAGTGAGGGAGTGCGTTGTGAGAAAGCGAGGGAATGGGGGAGAGTGCCTCATCCACACCCCAACCACACAACACACACCCCATCCACACACCACACACTCCATCCACACAACACACACCGCATGCACACACCCGCCTTTACCTCTTCCTCTTCGATGCTGCCTGTGACCCGATCACGCAGGAGAGCCTCAGGGAGGCGGGGCTTGCTACGGAAGCAAGCCCCGCGTCCCTGACGCTCCCCTGTGCGATGCTGCCTGTGACCCCTGCTGCCTGTGACCCGATCAGGGAGGCGGGGCTCGCTACAGAAGCAAGCCCCGCATCCCTGGCAGTCTCCTCAGCGATCGGGTCACAGGCGGCATCGCGCAGGGGAGCGTCGGGGCTTGCTATGGAAGCAAGCCCTGCGTCCTTGACAGTCTCCTGCGTATGCCACCTGTGACCCGATCGCGCAGGAGAGCCTCAGGGAGGCGGAAGCCTGCGCGATGCCGCCTGTGACCTCCCTCTTTTCGGCAAGGAGGCCACGGGCCGGATGGCATCGGCCAGGGGGCCGGATCCGGGCCGCAGAATGACTGCCCCTGCTCTATATGGTTCTGGCCCAGCTTACTTGTCCGAACGCATCAGCCGCTACGTCCCACCTCGTAATTTAAGATCATCCGGGGAGCCCCTGCTCTCGCTCCCGCCTACTTCTCAAATGCGGTTGGTGGGGACGAGAGATAGGGCCTTCCCGGTGGTGGCTCCCCATCTGTGGAACGCACTCCTAATTGATATACGATCAACCCCATCCCTCCTGGCATTCAGGAAAAAAGTGAAATCCTGGTTATGGGACCAGGCGTTTGCACATTAGCACGATACATCACTTTAGATTGGATTGAAATGACAAACTGGTGGACATGACCCAATGCTTCTATTATGGACGGAATACTGTTTTTAACTTATGTGAATGTATATGATGTATTTTAATGCTAACTGTATTTTAATGTATTTTCATTTTGACTGGTTTTGGTTTTCTATTATATGTATACTGTGTTTTTGGCATTGAATTGTTGCCGTTGTTAGGCTTCTCTGAGTCCCCCCTCGGGGGTTGAGAAGAAGCGGGGTAGAAATGGTGGAAATAAAAAATTAATAAAAAATAAATAATTGTGTGGATGAGTAGGAATTTCAGTATGGATCGCCCAAGTCTACGAACATCTCCATTGGATGCAGTTGTGCAAGCAAGAGAATGAAGGGTTGTGACTTCCAACTTGTCAGTGGCGTTTTGGTCACAGAGATGCAAGTAATATGCTCTGTTATCGAACCATGGGTCTTTCCCAAGTTCAAGTTTGATTTTTGAATGATTTTGTATCTAAAGCTGAGGACCGGGTGTCCATAGGTCCATTGACAAGTTGGAAAGCAGGGACAATATTGGGCATTTTTAAGATTAAGATACTTATTTGGAAGAAACTACAGGCTATTGCCACTTGGCTGAGACTTGAGTATGAACGGGATATGTGAAAAAGAATTAGGATTAATGATCATAACAAGGATTATCGAACAGTTATGTGTGTCAAGGACATCCTAACATAAATATGCAAATTATAACTATTGTTATTAACTTTGTTTATACTCCACCTTCCCATGGGGACTCAAGACGACTAACAATCCCACACTTAATTAAGTTTAAAAAGCACAATACAAAAGTTAAAAAACAATTAAATAGTCACTGTGGTAAAAACAGATTAAAATACAATAAACACACTTAAAATTACCTTTAAAACTCACAAATCAACAACATATATTAATGGTGGGCAGCTATCATTGTAATTTATAATAAATCGTATGAAAACCTATAAAAGCATATCTGAATACAGAGGACCGTCATGATTTACAATAAATCATAGCCATGTCTTATTTAGTCTCATTAAGTTCAGATCATCCCTATGTATGTGTGCCAAGTTTGGTCCAGACCCGTCACAGGGCTCTCTGGATGCTGGGTGAACTACAGCTGCCATCACCCTGGGTTAACATTCCACAATTGTGGAATGATCTGCCAGAAGAGCTCCGACAGCTAAAACTATTGTCGGAATTTAAAAGGCAATTGAAGATCCATCTTTTCCGGCTGGCCTACTCAGTCATGAGTTTTGATTTACATTCTATTCCTACTAGATGTCTGTTCTGTATCTGTGGTGCATTTTTAAATGTTTTTGTGGTATTTTCTATGTAATTTCTATATGTTTTTATGTTCATATGTTTTTGACTTTGTTATACACTACCTCGAAACATCATCATCATTATTTATGCTAAGTTTGCTCCATATCCATCACCGGTAGGGTTCAAAGTGCTCCTTGGATGTAGGAGACATCTTAGGCTGGACCTACACTGTTATACAGTATAATCTAGTTTCAGAATGCTGATTAACTGCATTGGACTTGATTACATAGCAGTGTAGATCCAGCCTTAGAACATAACCATGGATTATGTTTATATTTATGGGTTCTCCTTGAAGTCTGACTTTCCATCAAATCCTTGGACCACTTTTACTACATCTCTCCTCACTTTAATTTCTTTTTAAATTATCGTTTAATGAGTAAAATACTAATTGAAAATGTGCAATTTCTATCCGCTTTAGTTCACTAACCCAAAGTTTTCTATATTTATATGTTGTTACCTAGGTCAGTGTTTCCCAACCGCTGTTCCGCGCCACACTACTGTTCCGTGAGGATCACCTGGTGTGCCGCGGAAAACCTCTCCCCCCCCCTTTCTCCCCCTTCTGCTAAACTCCTGCTGCTGTTGCTTGGGGGAGGAGGAGGAAGGGCCAGGCAGCGGTGAAGAAAACGAAGAAGGGGCCAGGGCATCGCCTCCTTCGACCGTTTCCCCAGCCAGCCAGCCTTCAGTCGAGGGAGGGCAGGGAACAGAGGCAGAAGTGGAAGTGTGCTTGTCTGGGCGCATGTGCCGGGCGTGGTCCCGGGTGTGGCAGACGCATGCACCTTCCTCCTGCGGCGCGGAAGGAAGCGAAGGGGCCAGCTGCTTCAGGAGCGCCCGGCTTGGCCTGCTGCGCCCCAGGTGAGGCCCGGGCGCCCTTCTCCTCGGCCGGCCCCCTCAAAGCCCCTCGGGAGGAAGGGCCGAGGGGCTTTGAGGGGGCCGGGCCGAGGAGAAGGCCGCCCCAGGGCCTCACCTGGGACGCAGCAGGGCCAAGCCGGGGCGCCTCCTGAAGCAGCTGGCCCCTTCGCTTCCTTCGCCGCCGCAGGAGGAAGGTGCATGCGTGCATGCAAGGGGAGAAGGGGCCTTCCTTCGCAGGGGGAAAGGGTCGGGGCCTGGCAGAAGGACCCTCGGAGGAAGGAAAGGCAGGTGGGATTCCGTGATGGACTCCCTCGCCAGCCTTCCTCCCAAATGTCAAGATCTATTTCCCCTGAACTCCATCTGCGTTTCAGTACTTTCAGTACTTTCTGTTGGTAATGAGAGTTCAATATGCCAAGTTTGGTTCAATTCCATTGTTGCAAAAGTTCAGGATGCCCTTTGTTTGTGTGTTAACTATAAATCCCAGAAACTGCAACTCCCAAATGTCAAGGTCTATTTTTCCCAAACTCCATATGTGTTGACATTTGGGCATATTGAGTATTCATGCCAAGTTTGGTCCTGATCCAACATTGTTTGAGTCCAGAGTGCTCTCTGGATGTAGGTGAACTACAACTCTAAAACTCAAGGTCAATGCTCACCAATCCCTTCCAGTATTTTTGGTTGGTCATGGGAATTCTGTGTGGCAAGTTTGGTTCAATTCCATTGTTGCATGAGTTCAGGATGCTCTTTGTTTGTGTGTTAACTATACATCCCAGACTCTGTAACTCCCAAATGTCAAGGTCTATTTTTCCCAAACTCCATCTGTGTTGACATTTGGGCATATTGCCAAGTTTGGTCCTGATCCAACATTGTTTGAGTCCAGAGTGCTCTCTGGATGGAGGTGAACTACAACTCCAAAACTCAAGGTCAATGCCCACCAAATTCTTGTAGTATTTTCTCTTGGTTATGGGAGTTCTGTGTGGGAAGTTTGATTCCATTCCATCATTGGTGGAGTTCAGAGTGCTCTTTGATTGCGGGTGAACTATAACTCTATGTTGTGTTCATCGAAACAGGCCCATGTTTCACACTGATTGTATAAATACATTTTAAAACATATTAACATGTATTACTGTGTTAGAGTTATTTTGTGTCATTTTGGTTGGTGGTGTGCCCCAGAATTTTGTAAATGTAAAAAGTGTGCCGCGGCTCAAAAAAAGGTTGGGAAACACTGACCTAGGTTGTCTGATTTATGCTTTTCATATTCCATGCTGCTTTATGTGGTGTATAGCTTTGGGTTTTCCTTTTAGCTCTGAGCATGTCATGAGCTGAATGTTCTCTTGTCTTGAGTCCATAGTGTCATTTGTACTGCTTCCCTACTGGTTCCTAGTAGCAGATTCAGTGCCTTCCGGTATGGGAATATCATCTTCTGGCACTATCTCTTGCTACATTTTGGATTGTCTTATAGGGTTTTCATGATAAAAGATACATCCAGTATAGATGAGCATTAACTATGGTACCATTGTTGTCTCTGGAAGATCCTCCACCATTGTCAACCTCATTGCTGCTGCCCAAGAGCCTGGGGGTCCATCTGGACTCCCAGCTGACCATGGAGGCCCAGGTCTCCGCGGTCAGCAAGGTTGCTTTTTTTCATCTGCGACAGGCTCGGAGGCTGGCCCCCTATATCTCCCGGAATGACCTGGCCACGGTGATCCAAGCTACGGTCATCTCAAGGCTGGATTACTGTAACGCTTTACGTTGGCCTTCCTTTGTCGGCGACCCGGAAGCTCAAGCTGGTGCAGAACACTGCCGCCCGGCTCCTGTCTGGAACCCCAGCAGGCCGCCACATCACACCTGTTTTGCAGGATCTGCACTGGCTCCCAATCGAGCACCGGATCTCCTTCAAGGTGTTGGTTCTTACCTTTAAGGCCTTGCATGGCCTGGGGCCAGCGTACTTGAGGGACCGACTCACCCCACACTGTCCCTCGAGATCACTACGCTCCGAGGATGCTAATTTGTTAGAGATACCCTCGGCGAAATCGGCTAAACTGACATCTACTCGCCGGAGGGCGTTCTCCGTTATAGCTCCTACGCTGTGGAACGCCCTCCTGGCTGAACGCTGAGCTATAAAGGACCTGCTCCCGTTTAGACGCGCCTGCAAACTTTATTTGTTTAAGCAGGCCTTCGGTGAGTAGGTCCTGCCCATGTTCCGCTTTAGCCGCTGTCCTGGGGTGTCACGCTATCTAATTTCTGAACTGTACCTGGGGGTTTTGTATTTTGCTGTTTTAACTGTTTAATTGTCTTAGATGTTTTATCGCATTGCTTGTGTGTAGTACTTGTACTTTCGGTTCCTGTGAGCCGCCGCGAGCCTCAGGGAGTTGGCGGCATAGAAACCCGAATAATAAATAATAAATAAATAAATATGCTGTATGGGTTATTTGGTCTAGCTCCTCATCAGAAGCCTGTATGGTATGGGAAACCCTATCAGCAATTATACTACTATCATCATAGGTTTTTGCTTCACAGAAGCACTCGATCTTATCACCAGATAGTGCCATGGTGGGATATCTTAAGTAGGAAAGCTGAATTGCCTATGGTCTAGTTTAGAAAGCCAGCCAAGAGGCATGGAAGTGAGTAAAATAGGAGCTGGAGATAGCTCACCACACCTTGAGTACGAGGTGGCCTCCCCTGGTGGGAGGGATGATGCTGTGACTTACTGTCTGTTTGGAGCGGATTGCCCCTTTGGATTGAGCCAGGTGGAGTGTCCTTGGTCGGACCAGAGAACGCCAGTCTGGCTCCGAGAGGAATATGATGACGTGGAGGAATATGGTACAACAGACCTTTCCCCTATTCCATCCTCCGTGCTGAATGACCCTGAATTAGGGGAACCTCTTGGCTGTTCGGCGGAGGAGGAAATGATTGTTGGATCGGCTGTCTATGGCCCCTCTAACCTCAGAGGGTGGCCTAGAAGAACGTAAACGGCATAAGTGACCCCGCTGCTGCTTCTCACTCTCGGAGAGAGTGGCAAAAATGGTAGCAAATGGTGACTGCTCTCAGGAGAAGATCTCTAAAGGAAATGTAATAGATGTTTCCGCTGTAGATCGGTCTAAAGAAGGTCCAGGCCAGCTAGAGGGTGAAGGGAAAAATTTATACTATGCAACCTTGATAGCGTCTGCAAGCTCACGCCTGGCACAATTGTTCAAGGTAATCATGTCTTTGACGATGGTCCCTACCATCCCAAATAATGATGATCAGGCCCTTTCTGCCGAGGCTTTCGAGAGTATTTGCAGACAATATTTCGACCCTCTGCCGGGACCTTCCAGCCACGGTTGATACAGTTAGTGAACTTTAGACTCCGTGGCCTCTTGCCGGGCCCACATTCACACCACTGGACGCAGAAGCTGTCAATAGGATTGTTGCTGCAGCTAGACCGACCACCTGCTCCCTTGATCCGGGCCGCTCCTGGCTGGTGAAAGCTTGCCTGGAGGGGGTGCGTGACCCTCTGTTGAATATAATCAATACCTCCCTTGAGCAAGGAGTGTTTCCAGAGGGGTTAAAAGAGGCGGTGGTCTCTCCATTGCTGAAGAAGCCGGGATTAGATCCTACGGTCCCTTCCAATTACCGCCCAGTTTCGAATTTATCGTTCCTGGGCAAGGTGATTGAGAGGGTAGCAATGGAGCAGTTGCAGTCTTTCCCAGATGATGCAACTTGGCTAGACCTCTTCTAGTCCGGCTTCCATTCTGGGCATGGGACGGAGACGGTCCTGGTCTCCATCTCGGATGAGCTGCGTTGCCAGCTGGATCAAGGCGGATTGGCGCTGCTTGTGTTATTGGACCTCACCGCAGCGTTTGATACAGTTGATTACGATCTACTGACCCACTGTCTTGCCGGGGCCAGAGTAAGGGGGACAGCCCTTAAATTGGTATCCTCCTTCCTTCAGAACCGATTGCAGCGAGTGAGGAGGGGCAAGGTTGTTTCTGGGGGTTCCCCGCTTCATTGCGGGGTCCCTCAGGGGGCAATTCTCTCCCCTCTGTTATTTAACATCTACATGCGACCACTTGCCCAGCTGGTGCGCAGCTTTGGGCTTGGGTGCCATCAGTACGCTGATGACACCCAGCTCATTCTGAGGATGGATGGCCGGCCCGAATCCGTACCCGATAATTTCCATCACTGCCTTGAGGCCGTTACTGGAAGGCTGCGAGCCAGTAGGTTGAAAGTGAATCCGGCAAAGACGGAGATCCTGTGGCTCGGTCGGCCGGGCGATGGGGATGTCCAGCTTCCGACCCTGGACAGCGTGACACGATGTCCGTCGTCATCCGTTAAGAGCCTTGTGGTGACTTTGGACCCTCTGCTGTCGATGGAGGCTCACGTCTTCACTGTCAGCAGAATGGCGTTTTTCCATCTTCGCCAGGCGAGGAAGCTGGCCCCCTACTTGTCCCAACGCGACCTGGCCACAGTTGTCCAAGCTACGGTCATCTCGAGGCTAGACTACTGTAACGCCCTCTACATTGGTCTTACTTTGTCGGTGACCCGGAAAACTGAAGCTGGTGCAGAACGCTGCAGCCCGGCTCCAGTAAGTTGCCACATCACGCCGGTTCTGCGCGAACTGCACTGGCTACCTGTAGAATGCTGGATTACCTTCAAAGTGCTAGTCTTGTCTTTCAGGGTCTTGCATGGTCTGGGGCCAGTGTACCTGCGGGACCGCCTCATCCCATATTATCCCACCAGATCTCTACACTCTGAAGAGCAAAACCTCCTGGTCGTTCCCAGTCCCAACACATATCGCGTGACTGTAAGCCGTCGCCGGGCTTTCTCGGTCGTTGCTCCAGTACTTTGGAACGCGCTGCCCGCCGACATTCGTGCCATTCGGAGTCTGATGAGCTGCAGTCCTCTTGTGTATTGCCCCTTGTATTATCTTGCTGTCGCAGTACTCCAGTGATCTGCGACTATTGTGATTTTAATTTGTTGTTTTAATTGTGGTTTTAACTTTTACTTGTGCTTGGTGGTTTTATGACTGTGTTGTATACCACCCCGAGCCATTGGGAGGGCAGTAAACAATTACGAATAAATAAATAAAATAAATAAGCCATGATGAATCGATGACGGCGCCATCATAAACGCCGCAAACAACATAGTCTTCAGCACCCGGCGGGAGAAGAAGCATACAACGAGTCAGTACACCTACAAGATGCCAGAGAAGCGGAGCCTGCTATCCATGTATGCAGCTCTCTCCTCACACAGCTTGACATTAATAAAGACCAGATGGGAGTGATGTTGAAATCTGCTTCCGCCTCTCCTGTAAACAGAGCGGAAATGTCACTGGAGTGTGTCCCGTTGACTCTATTAAATACTCCTAAGGTGGCCCTGTACTTGGCTCCCTTTATAGGAACAGCGAAGCCAGCTGTTAATATGGAGATGTATCAATGTGAGTCTGCCATCTCTCACACTCCATGTATTCCCCCGTCTCCTGGGCGATATTGACGTCCACATCGTCGCCAGCGGAGTCAGGGAAGATGGCACCAACCCAAGACTTTTTGGAGAGCGGGATTTCTTATTGGGAGCTGGTCGAAGTCTACTAAACCCCAAACTGGAAAGAATAACAAACTTTGGGAAGAGGAGAAAGGAGGGCTACAGAAACGGGCTGAAAATGTCAATGTCATGAACAGTCAAAATGACAGTCTTTCTTTCAGCAAATCAGGACAAATACCTCTTGATAAAGAAACTGGCATCAATCAGATGACTTTCACACTCCCCCCATCCCAGGGCAATTTGCCCTCTTGGGATGCTATAAACCCCCTTGTGCCGCACCCTTTTTGGGGACGGCCAGAGACTTAAGCCACCTGCTGCTCAATCAACTTGCCTCCAATCCCTCACTGCAAGTGAATGTCTAGGGTTGGAGATCTTGGTGGTCTCCGGGAGGGGGAGATATGATGATAGGCACAGGCCTATGTACTCAAGAGATACACAGAGCCAGTTAATGACTCGTTGCATCTCTGACCTGTGCCCTATCCCTAGGAACATCAATGATGAGCTCCACTTACACCCTAATCCATGCTTGATGTTGATTAATGCTAGGTCCATTATGAACAAGGTGACAACTCTCCAAGATTTTGTTCTTGATCAGGGTGTGGACCTGGCCTGCATCACTGAAACCTGGATTCGTGAAAGGAGATACTGTTCCAATATACGAGGTTACATCCCCAGGGTTTGTGATGCTCCATCAATCACTGACCGAAGGTCAGGGGTGGGGTGGGAATACTCGCCCGTGAGTGTTACCCCCTCAGGTCCATTCCGACCCCTAAGATTGCAGGTATTGAGAGTGTTGGCGGTACCTGGGACATTGGGGAGAGTATAGCCATCCTACTAGTGTACCGAGTGCCTAGCGCACCGGCAGGTATCCTTTCCCAGCTGACGGCTTTTTTCCATCTTCGGCAGGCTAGGCAGCTAGCACCCTACTTGTCCGAGGATGACCTGGCCACAGTGGTTCATGCCACAGTAACCTCAAGACTTGACTATTGTAATGCCCTTCCCTTGTCGGTGACCCGGAGACTTCGACTAGTCCAGAATGCGGCGGCCAGACTCCTCATGGGAACCCCTGTGAGGAACGATATAACACCTGTTCTATACTGACTGCACTGGCTTCCGGTCGAGTTCCGGATTACTCACAAGGTTCTGGTTCTAACCTTTAAGGCCGTGCATGGTCAAGGGACGGCTTACCTACGGGAACGCCTTTCTCCGTGTCAACCCTTGAGATTGCCTCGATCAGACCATCAGAATCTATTACAGGTCCCAGGCCCTAAGGATGCCCATTTGACATCAACCCGGCATAGAGCTTTTTTGGTGATCGCCCCATCATTTTGGAACACCCTCCCTCCTTACATCAGAGCCATTTGTGATCTAAAAGACTTTCGTGTGAAGAATTAGTATTCTGAGTGAAATGTAAATTCATATATCAGTGGATGTGTTTGATTATGTGTGCTCACTGCTTGTATGTACTGTATTGTATTGTATGAATAGTGCTGTAATCCTGGTGATGAAGGAGTTAAATGTACAACATCTGCCAGGACCCATGATGCAAGACACTGATGACCTGTTGAAGGAGGGACTTAAGAGTCAGCGTTTTCTCTCTCCAGTGCTGTGTGGTTTTGGTGTCGGATGTATATTTGGTCTGTCTGCAAAATTGTGGTATCCCAGCCTAGCATGGGGTTCGTGCCTAGTGGTCAGAGCCAGCCTTCGGGGGTCCCAGCTGCCCCGGAGCAAGGGGCTGATGAATGGCCTAATGGGTACGGGTCTGCAGAGGAAGATTTAGAATGAGACAATGGCTGGCTGCAGGGTTATGATACTACAGAAGAAGAATTTGATGACTCCATGGAAGTCAGCTATGAATTGGATGATGAGAGAGTAAGTGACCTTGATTCCCAGAAGAGGTTCTTTACTCCTTTGCCAGATGCAGAAGATTAAGATTGGGACGTGAGGGAGGCTCCTAGTTCCCAGCCATCGAGTTCTGCACCTGGTCACGCTAATGAGAGGGATTTTGACAGAAGAGCTTCTATCAGGTCTTTGAGAAGTGATTGGGGCCTGAACAGGGGGGTGCGTTGGACACACAAACATTAATTTGGTTTATTAATTGGGCCCCGGGCCGTCTCTAGTCAGATCCAAGGCTACGTTGGTAAACGAAAGACCTTTGCTTTTCCCATGCTCTCGTAAGGCTGCAGGAGCGGCCGGTTTCAAGTTTCAAGTCTCAAGCCCTGGTCGCAAGGGTGGTGTTCATGCTTTTGGATATTGGACTCTTTGGGTTGCAAGCCTCTTGGATTTTGTGCAAAAACCTTTGGACTATTTTATTGATTGATTACTACTTTCTATGGACTATTTCTCTACTTATTCTAAATAAATATTCATTGCATCTGCCTGGTGTGTGTGATTCTAGGGGGGACTGCCAGCGTTCTGAGGTGCAACAAAAATTAATGTATTCTCATCAACTCTGAGATTACAGAAGCATTTGTTGCTGAAAGCAGGAGCTGCGACGATTTCCTGACATTTCGCACAGCTTGTAAAACGTGGCTGTTTGAGAGGGCATTCGGCTGAGAACTGTTAGACTGTCAATTGTTTTTAGATGTTATTAGATGCTAATTGTTTTTAGATGTTTTTAGATGTTAGATACTTTTAGATGTTTTTAGATGTTTCAGGTATGTAGCCGTGCTTTTTTGGTTTTTTTTCCTGTAAATCGGCCAGAGCCATCTGGGATGGGTGATTAATAAATCCCTAAATAAATAAATAATTAAATTATGAACTGAGAGATTTTTTTAATTTTCTTTAAAAATATTTAATGGCACTTAGTGTTACCTGTTGTCAAGAAGCATGGTCTCTTGTTGTCTCTTAATCCCAATAGTTAACCCATATCATCTTTGTTTACAGTGTGCTGGAGAGAAATGATGTAAACTTCAGCTTGTTTTGCTTTTTACTGGCAGTTGTTCAGATATGAATCTCATCACACTAGAGCCTAAGAGTAGGAAAGGTGTATGCATCTACTTTAAATCCCATGGCTTCCTCCTGCAGAATTCTGGGGTTTATTTATAGAGAGGGGTCTTTAAAATGCTTGGCCAGAAAGGTCCTGGGCCTTACTAAATTGCAAACTCAAAATTCAAAGATTTTCCCCAAATTGCACTAAGTAAAACTGTAAGCTGTAAGTCACTTACTTGTGATCACATGTTTTTCTTACCTTAAAATCACAGCTCTTATGGCTTAGTAGGAAAGCAGCAGCCATGCCAACTATTTTCTGGCTAAAAGACAGACCAAGAAGACAGAAGTTAACAGTTGCCCTAATGGTCTGTATATTTATTTCATTGGCAAACATTTGATGGTCCGAGGTGCTTTGTTCTATATTTTCCTAACTGTAGAGATGGATACTAAATTTTGCATAGATTTTGGTTGTCACTTGTTCCCAAAACAGGATCAATTTCTTATTTGCTTTTCAGAACCAGTGGAGTACCTTTTACTTTTTGATTTTGTCTAGTGAATGAGTCACATATAACTTAAAACGGCTAATGTGTAATTTTAGAGGGGAAATCTTAAAAGGTTTAAATTCTACAAACCTTTCTTGATCTGTTTCTTTAAGTAGCAAGAGGTTTTGTTACATTTTCTTATGGCTTGGTTAAGAAACAACTGTAGAAGGCCATTATCTCAAGGGGTGGGGCGAAAGACCTCTGTGGAAGTGGGGTAAAATGTGAATACCTTTTAAACCCCACCCCAACCATATTTTACACCACTTTTCCAGCATGCGAGCTACTTATAAAACAACCAAGTCCCAAAGATCTACCTACCTACTACTCAGAGAGCCATAAAAGCAAAATATTAGGAAATTTATTTCAGTGAGAGCCATATAATACATTTTGAGACTGAATTCAACTATATGTGAGTATAATATTGATTTTATGCTGTAAACCGCTCTGGGCCCAGAGCGAATTTATAAATAAAAATAAATAAATAAGCCCCCGAGCATTCCTCACAAATGGCATACACACTGTGCCTGCGATCTGCCTGGGATCTACCAGGACGCCCTTCGAGATCTACCAGGATGCCCTTCGAGATCTACCAGTAGATCACGATCTACCTAATGAGCACCCCTGTTTTACACTCTTGTTTCTTGTAGGAACTTGGAGCTTGCCATTATGTGTGCCTATATCTGTGCGGGGCCTGCCTTGACCTGACCACCCCTTCCCTTGTTCTTAGATGCATGGCAACACTTTAAAAGGGACTGCCAATGTCACACACACCCTTCCTGCCTTCCCCACAATTCCAGAACACCTGGAGGGCTGAAGTTTGGCCATACCTGTTCCAGGGTTAGGTTTTCCTACCCTGCAGCTGCAGCACCAGGGTTAGTTCCTCAGCCTTGCACACCCCAACCAGTCATTCAGACCTCCCGAAAAGGGAGAAATCCAAAGTACATTTTTGTGTTGCTTTTCTCTTTGTTCCTTATAATTTGTCCCAGATTATTTATTACAAAACTACAAAGGCATTACTTGACAAGAATAGTACGGTTGGAGCAGTCTTCTGTCTTGCAATTTCTTAAGCTGCTATTTTATAAATGTATCTTGATTCTACGAGGGAGCGTCTTACCCCATACAAACCCAGAAGATCACTGCGCTCAGAGGGGCTTAATCTACTAGAGGTCCCTAGTATTAAGATCTGTAGGCTGTCGAGCACCCAGCAGAGAGCATTTACAGTGGCCGCTCCGACCCTCTGGAATTCTCTGCCGGAGGAGATACGAGCACTACGGGGTTTGTTGGCCTTCCGCAAGTCTGTGAAGACTTGGCTATATAGGCAGGCATTTGGTCCCAACTGATGCCTCTGTAACGACTCTCCAACACTCGGTAAGGATCACGCGTAGATTGAAAGCACGGTCCAACACGATTTTATTGCAGGTACGACACATGTGAAGCAAAAGCACCTGCCCGCCACCAAAACACAACTTATATACCCCAACCCCCCCTCCCATCGCCCATGCAATGTCCAGGTAGGGTTGCACCATATCCGGTGATTCAGCATATCCCATAGTCCAAAGGGATGTGACCTCATGGCCCCATGAGTCAGCATTAGGAGTCCAATTGTCCAATGTCCAGGCTCAGAGGAGTTACATCACTTCCCCCTGCAGCCTTGCACACATGTGGAAGTTACCTCACTTCCACATGACTCAGCACAGTCTTATATAACTGGAGCCCAAGGTCACCCAAGAACTAGGGCAAAGGTCGATGCAATCTCATGCCAGGCTGGGAGCTTGAACTTCACTCAAGCTCAAGTCTCCCAATCCTGACATAACGGCCTCCTCCACCACGTCCTCCCCCTGTAAAACAAAACATTCAATCCGGAGGATGAAAGGGGCCCACATTTTTTTTCAGTAGACCACAATGAAACGTGGGATGAACTTTCCCCTAAACTCTTAGGCAACAGAAGGGTATAAGAGACCTTATTCACAGCTTTCTCAATTCTAAAAGGCCCAATATACTTCGGACCCAATTTCTTAGATGGATAGCCCAATTTCAGATTCTGTGTGGACAGCCACACTAAATCCCCTTCATTATACTCCTCCCCTTCTCGCCTCTTCCGGTCACCAAACATCTTATACGAACGCTGTGCCTTCCCTAAGGCTTCCGCTACTTCCTTCCATTCCTCCCGGGCCCGTATCTTCCACTCCATTTTCTCCTCCTCCCAACTCCAACAGCTGGGGCAAAGGAGCCACCTCCTGACCATAGACTATCTCAAAAGGAGACTTTCCGGTGGATGAATGCACCGAGCTATAGTATGCCACTTCAGCATAGGGCAACAGATCAGACCAATTAGTTTGCTCTCTATTACTAAAAATGCGTAGATAAGCCCCTAACGATTTCTGCGTCCTTTCTACGCCGCCATTACAACAAGGATGATAAGAAGTCGTAAGACGCCTCTGAGCCCCAGCACCTCCAAAACCGCTCCCAAAACTGAGCAGTAAACTGCACTCCACGATCACTCAAAACTTGTTCCGGCACCCATGCAACCGGTACACATGCTGCACATACAACTCTGCCAAACATTCCGCAGAAGGCAACCCTTCAATGGCACAAAATGGGCCTGCTTCGAAAACATATCCAGCACCGTCCAAATGTACTTATAACCTCGACTCTCCCCCACAAAATCAGTGCTGACATGCGTCCACGGCCTCACAGGAGTAACTACCACCTGAATCAACCCCTGCGGCTTCGCAGAGGGAACTTTATTCCTGGCACACACCTCACAACACTCCACATATCTTTTCACCTCAGCCCTCATGGCTGGCCACCAATACCGCTTTTTCAAGGCCAGCAGAGTCTTCGTGACTCCCCAATGTCCAGCAGACCTATGATCGTGGTTCAACCTCAGCACCTTTTCTCTCATACTCTGAGGGACATACACTTTATCTCCCATGATCCACAAACCATTCAACGACTTGCACTCCTTCTCATGGCTCTGCAACCATATATCACCTACATAACCCTTCTGCAACTCTAAACTCCACTCATCCACTACTCCCTCTTCTTAATCTCATTCGCCGCCTGCGCCTCGTCTGCACGGCCAGACCCCAATGTTCTCTGGCAAACACCTCCTCCGCCTTATGCATTTCATTCTCACCCACACTCGGATACCGAGACAATGCATCAGCTACCACATTCTCCTTGCCTTTAATATGTTGGAGTCTGAAATTAAACCGAGCAAAAACTGCGCCATCTCACCAACTTGGGAGATAACTTCTGGGGATTTCTTAAATATTGAAGGTTCTGATGGTCAGTCATCACAACAAAAGGGAAAGCAGCACCTCTAAAAATTGCCTCCACGCCTGCAAAGCGTTGCGCACAGCAAACGCCTCCTTCTCCCACACTGGCCACCTTTTCTCATGCTCCCCAAACTTCTTCGAAAAATACGCACACGGCTTCATCCTACCCTGCTCATCCTCCTGCATTAACACTCCACCATACGCCCAAGCAGAAGCGCCACACTGCACCACAAACGGCTTATCCACATCTGGATGCATTAACAACGGCCCATTCAGAATGCTTCTTTCAACCTCACAAAAGCCTCTTGGCATTCTTTCGTCCACTCCAACTTAGCTCCTGGAGACTTAATCTTCCTGGACTCGCCCTACCCCTGGTCTTCAGTAACTCGGTAAGCGGAAGAGTTATCTCTGAAAACCCCGCTATAAAGGTGCGATAAAAATTAGCCAAACCCAAAAACGCCTGCAATTGCCTACGGGTCTGCGGAGCCTCCCAGCTCAACACATCATCCACCTTGGCCGGATCCATCGCAACTCCACGCTCGCTAATTCTATATCCCAAAAAAATCAATCTGATTCTTGCCAAACTCACACTTACTCAATTTTACATACAGACTCGCCTGCCGCAGCCTCTCTAACACCTCCCTCACCAAACAAACATGCTCCTCTCTGGTACGCGTCACAATCACGATATCATCTAAATAAACAAACACTCCCTTATACAAAAGGGGGTGCAACACCTCATTGATTAACTGCATAAAAATACCGGGAGCCCCGGCCAAACCGAATGGCATCACGGCCCATTCGTAGAGCCCGAGGGGGCAAGAAAAAGCAGTCTTCCACTGATCGCTCCTCTTCACTCGCACCATGTGAAACGCGTCAATCAAATCCAGCTTTGTAAAAAACTTTCCACCTCCTAACTGCCCCAACAAATCTTTGATTAATGGCAGAGGGTAACAGTTGGTGGTACTCACAGCATTCAAACCTCTATAATCAATACACATCCGCAAACTACCATCCTTTTTCTCACGAAACAACACTGGCGCTGCAATGGGAGACTCAGACCTCCGAATAAACCCTCTTCTTAAATAGCCATCTATCTGCTCCCTTAACGCTTCCTTCTCTTTCACCGTCATAGCATATATCTTAGGCTTGGGTAGGACAGCCCCTTCCTTAACTTCTATACTACACTGTACGTTGCGGGGAGGGGGAAGACCCTGAGCTAAAATTGGGTTAAACACATCAACATAATCCCAGTATTCAGCAGGCACCCCTTGTACATCACTCCTAACCCCCTCCCTCTCATTAGGAGAACATTGTACCACCCCCGTCTTCCAATCGATCTTGGGATTAACTTGCTCAAGCCACGGTAACCCCAATACCACCTCATGACCTTTAATGGGGGCCACTACAAAATCAATGTCCCCCCTCCCAGGGTCCCACCCGACCCTTTAAATCCTTAGTCCCCACAGTGAAAGGGCCCCCCCTCAATAGAGGATCCATCTAATTGCGTGAATGTTACAGGTGTTTCCAAGGGCTTTGTACTCCCACCCAAATCCCCAATCAACTTCGGGGACATAATATTCTCTGAACACCCACAGTCTACTAAAGCTTTTCTTTCCACAATCCCATCTCCTTTAATCAAACCCAATGTACATTGAATATTGGAGCTCACCCCAACACTTTTCCCATCATCATTGTCCACAAAAGCGGCTTTCGCGGAGGCCACCTTCACCGGTTCCAGTGCCTGCCTTTGTCGGCACTGGGACGCAAAATGACCGGGTTGTGAACAAATAAAGCAAAGGCCTCGCCCCTTCGATGGCCTTTTCACTGACTGGATCGGTTGTCATTGCCACGCCGAGCCTCTCCTCCACGGAATCGCCCCTCCGCAACACCACGACCGGACCCTCTGGACCTCATGGGTTGAAAACGACGCCGTTGCACCTGGGCAAGAATTCCTTCGACACTGCCAGCCAACTGGATCCAGCCATCAACATCTCCAGGATCATCCCGATGTAGACACCACTCCAGGATCTCCTTACGCAGGCCGTCTTTAAATAATTCCAATAGGGTAGCTGGAGACCACTCTGCAACTTTTCCAGCTAAACCCATGAACTCCTCCGCATACTCAGTGACCGACCGGGATCCCTGATTCAGACAACGTAGCGCCTCCTTCGCCTTAATCCGCTCCAATGGATCCCTAAACCGGCTTCAGACGCCTGTAAGAAGGCTCCCACGGACTGCAAACACGGGTCTCGACGATCGTGGCATTGAACGTACCACTCAGCTGCCCTTCCTTTGAACACCGCACCGATGGCCCGTACTCGGCTGCTGTCGCTCGGATAGAGATGACCATAGTCCTCCATATGGTCCTGCACCGCAGCGGCAAAGAAGGCTACTTTGCAGGCTTCTCCTTCAAACTCAACCCGCAATGGTTCCTTCTTCAACCGGGCCCCGAATTCCTGGGAAAACGCTTCCCTTCCATGAGGGACCTCAAGCATGGTAACACCTCTTCCCATTCCGGCTTGAGGCAAGGGCCGCCGTGGACTTCCTCCTGGATGGCCACCATCGATCCTCACTCCCAAAGGAGATCTAGGACGCTCAGCTGATAGTCCGCCATCCATCCACGAATAATAAGTGAAGTCTCCTCCGCCCGGTGCACTCCACACCGACTCCATCGGCTCTCTTCGGGACATGGCTCGGGACATCCTTCTCATAGTCTGTTCCATAGCCTCCAGCTTACATCTCATCACCTCCAACTCCGAGGGTGATGCCGGTTCCGTGGTTTCACTACCACATTTCCTCCTAACTGGCCTGTCCTTCGGCACAGTTTCTCTGGGGCCACGCACTTCTGGATCCGTCCGAGCTGCCCAGTCCTTCGGAACAGCTTCTCCGATCCCTCCGGCCCTCCGGACCTCCACCTGAACTGGCCTGTCCTTCGGCACAGTCCCATACACTTCTGGATCTGCTTGAACTGACCAGTCCTTCGGAACAGCTCCTCCGATCCCTTCGTTCCTCCAAACCTCGACCTGTCTGGAGTCAAATCTCTCTCTCCTTCGCCGGGCAACCTCCAGGCTCACCTGAGCTTCCCACAGTCGCTCCGCTTCCTCAAGTTCCTCCTCCTGGGCAACAGCACCTTCCATCATTTCATGGTGCTCGTCCGGCAACCCACTTGGTCGAGTGGTCCAATCCCACTCCATAGTGCGCCGGATTTCCTCAGGAGCCGAATCCCATCTATCGATATATTCTTCTTCTCTCCAAGCCAACCTCTCCATTGCTGGGATAGTTGAAAAGGGGCTTTTGCTTCTGTAACGACTCTCCAACACTCGGTAAGGATCACGCGTAGATTGAAAGCACGGTCCAACACGATTTTATTGCAGGTACGACACATGTGAAGCAAAAGCACCTGCCCGCCACCAAAACACAACTTATATACCCCAACCCCCCCTCCCATCGCCCATGCAATGTCCAGGTAGGGTTGCACCATATCCGGTGATTCAGCATATCCCATAGTCCAAAGGGATGTGACCTCATGGCCCCATGAGTCAGCATTAGGAGTCCAATTGTCCAATGTCCAGGCTCAGAGGAGTTACATCACTTCCCCCTGCAGCCTTGCACACATGTGGAAGTTACCTCACTTCCACATGACTCAGCACAGTCTTATATAACTGGAGCCCAAGGTCACCCAAGAACTAGGGCAAAGGTCGATGCAATCTCATGCCAGGCTGGGAGCTTGAACTTCACTCAAGCTCAAGTCTCCCAATCCTGACAGCCTCCTTAGTTGCCAGCTGCCAACATACCGTCCTGCCATGTATTGCCTCTGTGTATTATTGCTTGCCGGGATCATTTGTGGGGAGGGGGGCTTTTGGGTATACGTCTCTTATCTGTTTATTGATGTTTTATTGATTTTATGCTGTAAACCGCTCTGGGCTCCAGAGAGAGCGGTCTACCAAATCGAATTTATAAATAAAATAAATAAATACGTCGATTGCTTCTGAAAAACTGTGGCAGCTTCCTTTTTGCTGTATGGGTCATGTTGTTACGGATCTTCTGAAGTGGTGTGTGAAAATAGATAATTGTCATAACTTAGTTCTGCCTTTAAGGTACATGCCACTGCCAAGGGTGAATTGCTGAGGTAATTGTTAACACTGTTGATTCTCGAGCAGCTTTTGTCTCCCTCTAGGTATGGCTTTGTTGAGTTTGATGATGTGCGTGATGCTGATGATGCTGTTTATGAGCTAAATGGCAAAGATCTTTGTGGGGAGCGTGTAATTGTTGAGCATGCCCGGGGCCCTCGTCGTGACAGCAGTTATGGTTCTGGACGCAGTAAGCACTAACATACCCTTCTATCGGTGACTTTTGTCTATATAAAATGTATGATTTTAAAACTGTACTTTAAAGAAAAATGTATATACTGTATATAAATGTACATTCAATGTAACTACTGCTATTTTTAATTAAAGTAATATTGTTAATGTATATTCAAATTTTTAAACATAATTAATTGAGCTTTAATTTTCATTATTTTATTTTGGAAATATATGACTGGTTTATTTGTAATGTGACTGTTTAACATAGACTTAACGAAGACTCAATGTTTTAATTAAGAGTCCTTTGAGGCTAAGATGACTGACTGCCTGTTCCATTTGCTGACCCTGGGTTACCTTTCCATGAGTGGCTCTTTGACCTTTGTGGCCCTTGGCTGACCAAAAAAGGAAGCCATGTGACGATCGCAACCTTTTCCCATTAGACCTGGGTGGTGAGGACCCCAAGGGTTAGAGACAGATGTGATTAAACTGAAATAATTGCCTGAAAACGTTTATTCATGTCAGATATTCAGAAAACTTTAAATCAATGTAAGTAACATTAGTAACTGATATAGTGATTTGGTTGTTATTATGTTTTCAGAACTGTTAATTTGCTGTAATTTTAACATAGTTGCATGTTCAGTTTTAATAATAAATAAATTTATAATTATGTGCTGATGTTTTAGATATATATATATATATTCTTAGATGTTTTACTTGTAACCTTTTTTTAAAAAAAAAGAGCATTGGATTAAACTAATGGGTGGGGGAATTAAATGTAACTACTCACTGCTTGTAGATTAGTTTTCTATTTGTATTTTTGTGAAGTGTATATTTATCTCTGATTTCACTACCTTAGCTGAAGTATTGCATCTGTTATCACCTCTAAAGGTGGATATGGTTATAGAAGAAGTGGAAGAGACAAGTACGGTCCTCCGACCCGTACTGAATACAGATTGGTTGTGGAAAATCTGTCAAGCCGTTGCAGTTGGCAGGACTTGAAGGTATGCAATCGTTTTTGCTTCTCTCAGTGGTGATACAGATTTGAAAATATAAATTGTCTATCGATAGCGGAGTATGATTGTCTTCCAAAGGTAGAGTCTTGTTGGTGGGTCCAAAAGTGACAGTAGAAACCTATTTAGGATCCACATGGTCTGTCACATTAAAGATGTAGGTTTCCAGGTGGATGGTGGTCACAACAAGGGTTCACTTGACACACCTTCATCTTGGCACCTTCGTCTTGGCACCTATTTGTGCCTCTTCAAAATCCATAAAATTGTTGACTCCCAGGGCATGTGGGGGTCAAATGTGCAGTTGGTTCCAGTCAGGGCACACTACATACATTTCCAGATGTTCAGTCTAGTTATTGTCTCTTTGCTGAAGAGAAAAAGATGACATTCTCTGTGTGATCCTGGTAGTGTGGTTGTACTAAAAACAGCTGGCCTCCAGTTAGATTATAAATTGTAAAGCTCTGCTGAAGACTACTACTTGTCCTGTGGACTATTATGGTCCTTGTTCTTCATGGAAATGCTGTCCCAAATTGCTCTACTATTTGAATGCATAGTGTGGAAGAAGGGAAGAATTCCTTGAGTTTGAGGCTCAGAGCCCTTGCAAATTTTGCTGTATGTCATATACCTTATACTCTTAAATGCAAGAAAATGCTATGGAGATGATACAGGGACCCATACCTAATCTCACATGTGGTCATGCATTTTGAAATACTATTCCATGAAAGTCAAATGTTAATACTGGAAGGAAGATGGTGGCGAGGCAGCAGCTCCTGCAGAGCGCTCCGACAGCTACTTGCTGTCGCCCCTCTTCCAGGATGATCTGGACTACCAGAACCGGTCTACGGGCGGCTGAAGACATTCCCTCACCTGGACTGTGTTTTTTGCCGGAAAATACAAAAGAATTCGGGCAACCGCTGACCCTGGAGACAGGGAGGGCTCTCTCCTCCCAAAATTGGGTCAAACCTAATGCCCGATCAACCCTGCGAAACTCCTTCTTGCAGTGGGGTTCTCCTATACTCCCTGACTCACTGTACCCACGGGAATCTTCCAACCGGATCCAACCTGGGCAGAACCATCAGCAGGAAGATCTGGACAACATCATCGAGCGAGGTGAGATGAATTTTAACAGAGAAGCCCCAAAAAGTGAGCTGGCAAAATTGTTGCTACTTGAGCACGAGCGCCTTACTTCGTGCATTGGGCGTTTTGATGATCTCTTGGGACTTCTAATCTCACCTACCCCGCTTGCTCAGAATGAGGATCTTTACAGTTCAGCCAGTCCCCCGCTGACGGATCGGGAGGGCCTAGCGTGGGACATATCCTGGGATTTTCCCACTCAACCCAGGATGGAAAGATTGGGGGTGAAACTTCCTAACATAGCTGGAGCTACGGAAAATTTACCGGATCCCATGAGCCCGAGCCCTCCACCCCAGCGCTGCATATTTGGGGCCATCTGCCCATTTGGGATTGAACAATCCGGCCCATGCCCCTGGTCAAGTCGCAAAGACCAGGCCATCACTGACTGTGCTGGCGACCTGGAGGTCGGCTCACCCAAGGTCCCTGATCTCTCCGGAATTTTGAGAAGATGCCCTGCTTTGACTGGAGCAGCTGAGAGCTGTTGCCGTCGCCGCCGCTGCCTCTCTCATTCCGAGAGGCGGACAGCCTTGAGGATGCCGGGCCACTGGTTGGGCTTGAACACGCGCTTCCATAGAGCCTCAGGGCAGGGGGAATTGTCCTCTTGAGTCCTTTCATATGGACCCGCAAAACCCGAAGGCTGTGACAAACTGCCCTAAATAGCCAGACCGATTTACCACCAGGTCTTGCCTTGTCCCCTTTTCAGGGGACCTGTCGCAAATTGGACCCTCAACAACTATTTATTTATTTATTTATTTGGATTTGTCCATCGCCACTCCCATCCGGCTCGGGGCGACTTCCACACAGTAAAAACACAGTTAAAAACACAATTAAAAGCATATGCAAATACATAAAAATCATACAAGCAATACAAGCAACCCGACAACGTATGGCAGAGGCCTGCAGTTATAACTGCGGAGGGCCTGCAGTTTTAAGGGCCGAACGCCTGTTCAAACAATAAGGTCTTGCAGGCCTTCCGGAAAGCCAGCAAGCTAATCAGGGCACGAACTTTTGGAGAGAGCACGTTCCGAAGTGTTGGAGCGATGACACGGAAAGCCCTCCTCCGCGTTGAAGTCAAATGATAGGTTTTACAACTTGGGATTACGAGAAGGTTGTGTGACTGAACGCAGTGGTCTGGTGGGACAATATAAGGCGAGGCGGTCACTTAAGTACACTGGCCCCAGATCATTCAAGGCCTTAAAGATCAGAACCAGCACTTTGAAGGTAATCCGGTACTCCACAGGGAGCCAGTGCAGTTTATGTAAGATGGGAGTAATATGGCAGCATGTTGGAACGCCTGCCAGCAGCCGAGCTGCAGCGTTCTAGCCCAGCTTAAGTTTCCGGATCACCGACAAAGGAAGGGCAATGTAGAGAGCGTTACAGTAGTCCAGCCTTGAGATGACCGTGGCTTGGACCACTGTGGCTAGGTCGTGGCGGGACAGGTAGGGGTACAACAACAGCCCGAGGGGAAAACAAACACCAAACAAACAATATCTTAGCAAAATATAATTTAACTAAATATCATCATAGAATACATACTGTTCCACCTCGAATACAGTGAGAAAGGATGCGAGATCACACATCAAATGTTAGTATATACTGGATGACTATAAGCCGGATCAGAGTCTATCTCCGATGTAATCCTCTGTGGTCAACTCACCAATGCGAGTGTTGGTATGTATTACTTTCAATGCTTTGATGATTTATTTATATGGGGTACTTCCTTGGGTTTTTTCAAACCCCTCATTGTATTTCAGATACTGGACGCCCTGATTTCGTTTATATGCCTTGAGAAAACCGCTTTGCGGTGAAACGGATTACTTCAGGCCTTTTGGATATCGCATTGGCAAACCGTCTGCTTTTTTGGAGCCACAGATGTTGAGAGGGATAGATTGAAGCCCTCAGCGTCCTAGTCCATTTATACTTTTGATCTTCGGGATCTCTGACTGTGACACCACCTCCTTCATTCTACAATTTATGACCTTTAATTTGCTCCCAACCGGGGAAGCTTGTGGAACTTTACAAACACTCGCATTGGTGAGTTGACCACAGAGGATTACATCGGAGATAGACTCTGATCCGGCTTATAGTGATCCAGTATATACTAACATTTGATGTGTGATTTCGCACCCTTTCTGACTGTATTCGAGGTGGAACAGTATGTATTCTATGATGATATTTAGTTAAATGATATTTTGCTAAGATATTGTTTGTTTGGTGTTTGTTTTCCCCTCGGGCTGTTGTTGTACTTGTATAGACCCCGAGCTTGTTGTGACACAGGGACAGGTAGGGGGCCAGCTTCCGTGCCTGGCGGAGATGAAAAAACGCTACTCTACTGACGGTGGAGATATGTGTCTCCATCGACAGTTGAGAGTCTAGTCTGACACCGAGGCTCTTAACAGATGACGACGGACATAGCGTCACGCTGTCCAGGGTAGGAAACCGAACCTCTCCAGTGCCCGGACGACCCAGCCACAGGATCTCCATCTTGGCCGGATTCATCTTCAACCTACTGGCTCGCAGCCATCCAGTAACGGCTTCAAGCCAGCATTGGAAATTATTGGGTACGAAGTCGGGTCGGCCCTCCATCCCCAGAACGAGCTGGGTGTCATCCGCATATTGGTGACACTCCAGCCCAAAGCTACGTACCAGTCGAGCAAGTGGTCGCACATAGATGTTAAACAACAAAGGGGAGAGGATTGCCCCTTGGGGCACCCTACAGAGTAGTGGGGCACCTTCGGAGACAGCCTCGCCCCTTTTCACTCGCTGTAGCCGTTTCTGGAGGAAGGAAGACAGCCATTCAGGACTGTCCCACTCACCCCGGCCCCGACAAGGCTGTGGGTCAAAAGAGCATAATCGACAGTATCAAACGCTGCTGTGAGGTCCAATGATGCTCGGTACACCAGAAGAAAGGCTATACTTTCTTGGGAATCCCACACCAAAACAGCAGATTCAATCCCTGGCGCGTTCAGTGCAGGCACCGCCCTGAGGGATAACATATCTCAGGAAAGCATGGCTACTCCTTCCCCCACCTCCCATTTCTACTCTGGTGCGTGACTATATAGCCTGGAGGTGTTAATTCGTGGAGGAAGATTTCCTTACCATCGTGTAACCAGGTTTCTGTGACACAAAGCAGGTCGGGTGTTAAATCAGATATAAAGCCATTGATGGTGGCTGTTTTATTTCTGACAGACCTAGCATTAACTAACACCAGAGAGGAAGGGGAGGTAACTGGATGTCTGCCATCAGTGTGCCTTGGGATAGGGCACAGGTCAGAATGGGACGAAGTCTTACCATGACTTCTGCTCTTTCTCGCATTCGGCCTGTGCCTACTGCCATACTTCCCAATCCCACTGACCACTGGAATAGTCACCCTAGTTGTTAAATCCCTGCGGTCGTGTTCCTTGATGGGTTTAATTTCCGGCAGACCCCTTGAAAAGGGGAAGGCAGAGAGTCCGATGGTAGGTGGAGAGTCTCAAAGAGGGGCAGACTCTTATTACCGGGTCTGAACATTGGGTCTAACATCTCTGTGATCTTGGGAAGGGAATTATGGCGATAGCCGCAGGCCGAATGCGAGAGAGAGACGGAATCGTGTTAGGATTCGACCACCCTCTGACCTGCGAGCTATCCCGAGGCACACTGATGACAGGCTTCCAGTTACAAGAAAAATATCTGAACAGAGTTTTCCAAAGTATTAATGTATTAATTGTATACTCCGATAAAGCATCAGGCAAATTAAATATATAAACCCAAGTCGGGTGCCAGGACAAACTCAATCCCACAGCTGAAGTGGTATGCATCAAAGGCAACATAAATCAAAGGTAAGTTCATAAGTTCGCAGGTGGGAAAAGAGGACGGAGTAACGCCGCTGTAGGTGTTGTATTCCACCCCGATGGGTATTTGTAATCCCACCCCGATGGGTGTTTGTAATCCAGTAAGGATAATGGAAGCAAACATGCCGTAAACCACAGTCACAGGCTCAGTGGCTTCCCCAATCCGGAGAATTGGTTATGCGGGCGACGTCTGCGGAGTCTTCTGGCCGACGGGGACACACATGTACAGGGGTCCCACCTCGTTTCGACCCCCACGGGTCTTTTTCAAGGCCAAAGTAACGATCCTCACGTAGCGCATCCCAAGGCAGGCGGCGAGAATCTAACATAGATATAAAGACGCTTATAGTGCATGTTCTCATTACATATAGTAGGCATTCAAATAAAGTAACCACTGTTATTTATACAACATAAATGAAAATGGAGGCACAAGGTACTACATAAGCACAGAATTTACCTTGGAGAAAGAATCTCCGGTGTATTCCACCTCAATAGGTGGGGCAAATGCACAAACACAGGTAAACGAGGGAGGATTTAGTAGGTAAGTGAAATCTACAGGTGGGGTGATTATAGGAGAAGGTTGTTGATAGGGATCTTTTCATTTAGGCCCCACGGTTGCTCGGTTTTTAAAAGGACCGTCCATTTGCTTTCCGCCCTCAATAATGTCTTATGGGCATCACCGTGGGGTGGGACCTTGACGATTTCCAAGCCACAGAACTGAAGGTCGTCCGGGCTATGTTTGTATGTTTTGTAGTGCACATATAACGGAGAATCCTCCGAGTGCTGGCGGATTCTCGAACTATGTTCCGAGACCCTCGTTCGGAGGCTCCTCCCCGTTTGGCCCACGTAAAGAAGGCCGCACGTGCAGATCAGGCAGTATACGAGGGACTCGTTTTGGCAGGTGCAGAAGGTAGTTAAAGTGAAATTACGCTGTTTCCCAGGACTGAAGATTTCCTTCCCAGGAAAAACAAAGGGACACTGTGCACAGTGGCCACATGGGTGGGTTTTCGGGGTCAGATTGCTTTTCCGGATGGGTTGTTTTAACGCTGAGTGTACTAGGGTGTCCTTGATATTTTTGGTCCTCTTGTAGGCCACCATTGGCGGGGTTTCCAAACCCGGGATATCTTGAATAAGAGGCCAGTATTTTTTCACTATGTGAAGAATATTGGGTGCTTGTTTGGTGAGTGCTAGTGGCCAAACCAGTCTGTTGGTGGCGGGTTTAGCTTTGGGGGTAAACAGCGAGTCTCTGGGGATCCTATCCGCTTTCTGTTTGGCTTTGAAGAGAATATGATCCGGGTATCCCCTAATGCGGAGTCTATTCAAGGTACTCTTGGCCTCTTCTTGGTATGTGGTTTCCGTAGAGCAATTCCTCTTAAGTCTAATCATTGAGAGTGCTGGCCTTGTGTGGGATTCACGGGAGAGTACAGCCTTCCTGTTGGTGTACTGTGCGCCCAGCGCACTGGTAGAAGGTCTATCCCAGCTGATGGAGACTGTGTCGGAGTGGGCCTTGAGGTTTCCCAGGCTTATTGTCTTTGGGGGACTTCAATGTCCACGCCGACTCAGGCTCATTTTCAGTATCAGCTGTGGACCTAGTGTCGACCATGGCGACTCTTGGTCTCTCACTTCGCGATACTGGGCCCACACATCAGGCCAGTTACACTCTGGATCTGGTCTTCAGTTCAGGAATCCAAGTGACCCTAGCTTCTGTTATAGACGTTCCATGGTCGGACCACTGTGCCCTGCGAATCCGAATAGAGCAAACTCTTCCACCCTGCAAAGGCGCCGAACAAATTTGGGTTTGCCCAAAGAGACTTATGGAACCGATTAGGTTCCTGAATGCTCTGAGGGATCTGGAGCCTGCCAGCAAGTGGACACCTGGAACACCAAATTGTCCATGGCACTTGACGAGATTGCCCCTTGACGCCCTCTCCGACCTAGCAGAAATCAGTCCCCCTGGATGAAACGAGAGAAGAGACGGCTAGAGAGTGTGTGGCAGAAATTCCATGACGAATGGTCAAAATCAGCTTATAAGCAGTTTATGGACACTTATGAGCATGCTATCAAGGAAGCGAAGCAATTACATTACGCAACCATGATAGCGTCTGCTAACTCACGCCCAGCACAATTATTTAAGTCAATTCGGTGACTGACGATGGTCCTTACCATCCCAAAGAATGATGATCAGGCCCTTACTGCTGAGGTTTTTCAGAGTTACTTTGCAGACAAGATTTCGTCCCTCCGCCGGGACCTTCCAGCTACAATTGAAAGTGAGTGAACTTGAGACTCCGTGGCCACTCGCCGGGCCCACCTTCGACTGATTCCATTCGCTGGACGCAGAGGCTGTTGATAGGATTGTCACTGTATCTAGACCAACCACCTGCTCCCTCGATCCGTGTCCCTCTTGGCTTGTGAAATCTTGCCTAGAGGGATTATGTGACCCACTGTTGAATATAATAAACGGCTCCCTTGAGCAAGGAATCTTTTTAGAGGCTGTGGTCTCTCCATTGCTGAAAAAACCAGGGTTAGATCCTTCGGTTCCCTCCAGTTACCGCCCAGTTTTGAATCTCTCGTTTCTGGGCAAGGTAATTGAGAGAGCGGCAATGGTGCAGTTGCAGACCTTCCTAAATGACACAGCCGGACTAGATCCCTTCCAGTCCGGCTTCCGTTCGGGGCACGGGACAGAGACGGTCCTGGTCTCCATCACAGACCAGCTGTGTTGCCAGCTTGACCAAGGCAGATCGGCACTGCTTGTGTTATTGGACCTCACAGCAGCATTTGATGCAGTCGATTATGATCTTTTGATGCACCGCCTTGCCGTGGTTGGAGTGAGGGGGACAGCTCTGATTTGGCTGTCCTCCTTTCTCCACAATCTGAAGCAACGGCTGCTGAGGGGAGGGATGGTTTCCGGGGGATCCCCCCTACTTTGTGGGGTCCCTCAGGGAGTCATCCTCTCCCCCTTGTTATTTAATATCTACATGCGACCACTCGCTCAACTGGTACGCAGCTTTGGGCTTGAGTGCCATCAGTACGCTGATGACACTCAGCTCATTCTGAGGATGGAAGGCCAGCCGGACTCCGTACCTAATAATTTCCATCTGTAACTTGAGGCCGTAACCGGATGGCTGCGAGCCTGCAGGTTGAAGGTGAATCTAGCGAAGACTGAGATCCTCTGGCTGGGTCGTCTGGGCGATAGGGACATCCAGCTGCCGACCCTGGATGGCGAGGCCCACTAACAACTCTGGGTTAAATGTGTGTAATGAAATATAATATAAATATATCCATATGCTGAATGTGAAGCAGTTATTAATAATCCAGTCCCAAATTATACAGACTATCAATCAAATAGAACAATATCATGAAGTATCAATGAAGCAATTGACAAATCTGTATAATCCTATCAGTCCCTGAAAATAACGGAGTTCTCCGTCGGGTGCAAAACGGAAAAGTATCCTGAGTTGCATCAAATGCAGATTGTAGGCTCTGAGTACTCCTGTTTGTGGGGCCTTATGCCCGTCATCATCTGTAAAAAGCCTAGGTGTCCAGTTGGACACTCTGCTGTCAATGGAGACTCAAATCTCCACTGTCAGCAGAATCACGTTCTTCCATCTGCGACAGGCGAAGCGTCTGGCCCCCTATCTGTCCCGGAACGATCTAGCCACGGTAATCCAAGCCGCGGTCATCTCAAGATTGGACTACTGTAACGCTCTTTACATTGGCCTACCTTTTTCTGTGATCCGGAAACTTAAGCTTGTGCAGCATGCAGCAACCCAACTACCCGCGGGGGAGCCCGCGACGTGCCGTATAACTCGATTCCTGCATGATCTGCACTGGCTACTGATTGAACGCCGGATCACTTTCAAGGTGTTAGTTCCTACTTTCAAGGCCTTATATGGTCTGGGGCCAGTGTACTTACGGGATTGCCTGGTTCCATACAACGCCCCGAGATCACTATGTTCAGAAGACCTGAACCTTCTAACTATTCCTTCTGTCAAGTCCTTCCGCCTCACCTCAACTAGGCGGTGAGCTTTTACCATCATTGCTCCAACCTTGTGGAAAACACTGCCCCCGGAGACCCGTGCTCTTCGAGATCTGAATGCATTTCGCAGGGCATGTAAGGCATGCCTATTTAGACAGGCTTTCGACTCCCTGTGAAAAATCCACTATGCCCTATTGTGTTTTATTGGATGTTATTCTTTTATTGTCTTTTATGCATTGTGTTTTATCTTCTATGTTGTAAACCGCTCCGAGCTTCTGGGAGTGGCGGTGTACAAGTTTAATAAATAAATAATAAGAAAAATTAGAATTTAATTTTGAGGCCGCAGACCACGTTGCATGCTTATCTGGAATTAAATTCACCATGTTGTGTATTCCTTCTGGGTTAATATGCATAATATGAAATGTTATGCATTTCTCTGTTAATGTCTGTTAAAGGAGTTAATCATAGAAGTTAATAAATAACATTTATTTATTTATTTTATATATATCCCACTTTTCTTGTAATATGATTTGTTTCATGTTAAAGCATTCATATAAGTTTAGCTTTGACAAGAAAGTAAGCGTTGCATTTTGAGCATTGGGTATCTACCTATATATCTCTATCTCTATACATTAATAAAGCTGAAAGTTTGTATGTGGGTTTGTTTGTTTGTTTGTGGGTTTGTGGATATGTGCTAGCGTTCTGATTGGCTCCCGGCCTCTAAAGTCCCGGCCTCTCAAGTCCCACCCCCTACATTCAAACATCATGATTGGTTGCCACAGAGGCAGAAATTCCTAAACCCCCTCTGATTGGCCACCATTGCCTCATTGCTAAACCGCCTCTGATTGGACACCATTGCCTCAAACACCATGATCTTTGTTTTTATGCCCCTGGCTCTTGTGAGCCACCGCGAGCCCCCGGGAGTCGGCGGCATAGAAGCCTCAATAATAAATAAATAAATAAATGATTGGTTGGCACAGAGTCAGCATTTGCTACACCGCCTCTGATTGGCCACCACTCCTCCTTCCCTATTCTCAAACCTCTCGCAGATAGAACTTTGCAAACAGGCTTCATTCTCCTGGCTAGGCCTCAGCCTGATTTCTTTCATAGTAAGACTTACTTTTCTTCTTTCTCCTGACTAGGCCCCTTAGAACACAGAAAAAGACCACACTTGCTGCACAGCCCCCCCCCCCCCTCCAACACGAACTCTACATCCTGGTGCAGTTTGAGGGAGGGGGCCCCACGGATGATGGGACTTGAAGTACCTTCACTAACTTCCTAAGACCACTGTTACCCTCATCCAATAATACAGACCCAAAGGCCCACACAGAGCCTCCATGACCTGCTGCACTTTGGAGGAGGCTGCACCACGGATCATGGGACTTGCAGTGCCTTCACTACTTCCATTATTCCACTCCTACTCCCAATAATAATGGATGAAGGCCAAACTTGCCACACACAGCCTCCATTACCCACTAAACATCCTGCTGCTGTTTGGAAGAGGGTGGGCCACAGATGATGGGACTTAGAGTACCTTCACTAATTCCATGATACCCCTGCAACTTCTTCTCATGATGGGTCAAGACCTAACTTGGCACACAGGGCCCCCATGACCCATTCTACATCCTGTTGCACTTTGGCGCACGGTACACCACAGATGATGGGACTTGCAGTACCTTCATTACTTTCATGATACCGCTCCAACTCCCAAAAATAATGGATCAAGGCCAAACTTCCCAGACAGAGCCCCCATGACCCACTCTACATCCTCCTGCTGTTTGGAAGAGGGTGAGCTACAGATGATGGGACTTGCAGTACCTTCATTAATTTCATGATACCACTGCAACTCCTGCTCATGATGGATCAAGACCTAACTTGGCACACAGGGCCCCCGTGACCCACTCTACACCCTACTGCAGCTTGGAGGAGGGTACACCACAGATGATGGGACTTGCAATACCTTCACTAACTTCCGGAAACCACTGCACGCCATACAAACATCTGATAAGGACCCACCTTGACACGCAATGCCTTTCTCAAATGACCCGGGCACCGCCTGGTCCCCAAGCTTGCTTTTATATATATATATATAGAGAGAGAGAGAGAGAGAGAGAGGTAGGTTGGCAAGATGGCGGCGAGGTAGCAGCTCCTTGTGAGTGCTCCGGTGGAAAACACTGCTCGCCTTTTGCCTTTGGACTCGACCCACTTATCTTGGTTCTGGCTGGTCGTAAGAACTAACTGGCACTTGGAATCCACATCGTCAGGCGTTAGGATGGAAGACCCTCAGAGTTCTGAGCCTACAAACTTTGAGGTAGGAGCCGGCCCTGTTGTGGAGAAAAACAACAGGGAAGCTGCTTGTTCAATGCACAAACAAACACAAGGAGAGTGAGCAGTAGCTAAATTAATATATATTGTATGTTAACCCAATTAGGGAAAATGAGTAAATTGCTCTCACATCAAACACTGCATGAATGAAATGCTAGAAACATCTAAATTGTATAAGCAACAGTAAGCATGTAGTAAAGAAATCAAGGTATCGTAGTTAACATCAAGGAAAACAATACATCGGTGCAAAGAGGACAATCTGGATTATACTGTATGTATAAACATCACATTGCAAAACTTTGTCCAAAGAAAATAAAAACCTCAATGGTCAAAGTCCTTGTTGTATATAAACATGCATTCAATAACATTGTCTAAAGAAAAAAAGACTACAATGGTCAGTCTTTTCAAAAAAATATATCCAAATGGTTGAGAATGAGTACACACTTAAGGTTCAAGCAAAGATAGATGAGAATAAGTCCACATTTAAAGTTCAAACAATCCTCTGTTGAAAAACAGATTGAACTCACAGCAACTGATACAAATATGTGAGTGTTTGGAGGAGGCTGGAACGCTCGTACTAAATCCGGACTAGGGGTCGACGGGCGACTGGTGTATGGCCACCTCGTTTTGCGTCAGCTTTTTCAAGACTCGTCCGTGATAAAAGAGGCGCCCAAAGACAATCTAGATAACATAATATACACAAAGGGGTTATATATTTTGCTATAATATGAAAAACCCTCAAGAACAAAAGCAGCAAGAGTAGTAGGACTAGCATAATAACATACCATGTATCATTCAAGGTGAGATTCTGACCAACAACCAGGAGGGCGCAGGTAACTAACAGCAGTGAGGTGAGCTAGTATAGGTTAAAGGCAAATCACAGGTGTTTATGTTAATAAAGTAGAGAGTGCAAGTCTCTCATTTAACCCTTTGGGGTGCTCAGATTGAAGGAGAGTGATCCATTTGGATTCACATAGGAGTAATAGCTGATGTGTGTCAGCTTGAGGAGG
The DNA here is from genome assembly GCA_030556195.1 of Anolis apletophallus. Classification (NCBI taxonomy): domain Eukaryota; kingdom Metazoa; phylum Chordata; class Lepidosauria; order Squamata; family Anolidae; genus Anolis; species Anolis apletophallus. Next base: position 51,410,237 of record JARBWK010000011.1, on the reverse strand, counting down.
AGGTTTGACTACTTCTAGACCCATAATTTTCAAGGATTCTGGGCTATGATGATGGGTTTTGCAATGAAGATATAAAATGGAGTTATCACATTTTGTCCTTATTCGTGATTGATGTTCTGAAAATTGAATCCGAAGAGGGCGTGTCGATTGTCCTATATAAACAAAGGGGCGGGGGCAGGAAAGATACAAGGCATATACCAAGGAGGCGGTCGCGCATGTGACGAAACTTTTAACTTTGAACGCCCTGTTGGAGTGGACATTGGTGACAGTCTTATCTGTACATATATATCTGCAAGTTTTGCACCTTCCACAGGGCCTGGATCCAGATGTTAAAGAGCTGTTCAAAGGACGGGCACCATACGTTGAATGCACCAACAAGTCTTTTATATTATTGGTGCGTTTATATGCAATGGTTGGATGGTCCTGTAAGCCAGGGATGTCAGAAATTATCAACCAGTGTTTCTTCACGATCTTAGTTATTGCCTTAGTATGCGGTGTAAGAGTTAATGGCCAGATGATCCCTTTTGGCTTGGTTTTCTCTTTTCTGGAGAAGGAGGTACGATCTAAGGAATCTGCTTTACGTTTGGCGTGTCTGAGGGTGTCCCTGGAGTATCCACGATGTGTATGATCTTGTAAAAGTGTCGCTGCTGATGCCTCATAATCCTGGGTAAACGATTATGAGTTGCGAAAATGGAAGGTTTTCTTTCGACGAAAAAGAGTGGTAGCTGGAGTGGTGCAAAAATGAGTTAACATCTGTAGGTTTTTTGTAACTTTTTACTCTCAGCTTGGAGTCTTGTATGAAAATTGCCACATCAAGAAAGTTAATAGTGTTGGTACTCGATTGTACTGAAAATTTGATGGCTTGGTGCCAACTGTTATTCCAGCTAGTGAATTCATCTACATCAGTGTTACTCTTGAAAGGACACACACATCATCAATGTATCGCCAAAAGAAACGAATGTTACCAGAAAAACAGTTATTGGTGCCAAGGTGTTCCTTCTCTAAGTACCCCATGAACAGGTTGGCCACACTAGGGGCCACAGGTGACCCCATGGAAACGCACCCTACCTGTAGAAACTTTTTTGTCAAGTGTTGTCAAAGGAAAAATAATTCATATCAAAAATGCAGTCCAGAAGGCTCGGAAGCACCGGAAGAAATGTCACTCTGCAAAGATTGCACCAAGAGGGAGTGGCGGATCATCGCTAGAAGAAGGAAGAGAGACTGTGACGACTAGGCACCGGGGAAAGAGACCAGGGGACCAGAATTCTAGGGAGCCTACAGCGACCCGAGGTGACCAGCATAAACCCAGAGAGACTCAGAAAAAGTTCAAATCAAGAACTTTCTGGGGGGTGGGTTTTGGTCAATGGAAAAATTCCATGCTGTCAGCGGAGTAAAGGTCGGCCAAGTAATGGAACCTTGGCGAAAAGGGATGGGCGAGCGCTCCCTCATCCCCCTATAGACACAAACAGTCTTGCAACGACCCTAGGGGCCTGAAATTTGGGCCTGAAACTGTACCTTGGGACACTGGCTGTTACACCAGCGCCACCTGAGTGGAGGCTTCTTACCCAGAACCATTCACTGGACTTGACGTTTATTGCACTGAGCTCGGCCCTTTGCCCTTTTCAGGGGATCTGCCGCAAATTAGGCTCTCAACTGATGTAGATGACACCGAGAGGAGCATCTCAGTGGTCTCTGGGAGGGGGATATATGGCAGTAGGCACAGGCTGAATGCTAGAGGGAGGTGGAGTCATCAAAAGACTCGTCCTTCCTCTGACCATCCTATCCCCAGACACACCTGTGACAGGCATCCAGTCTTCCCCTAGCCTACTCTGGTGTTAATCAATGCAAGGTCTATTGTTCCTACAAGACTTCAACCGTCAGACACTTTCTCATAGATCAGGGAGCAGACCTTGTATGTATTACCGAAACCTGGCTGCAGGAGGGCGATGAAGTCCTCCTACAAGAACTAACTTCTCCAGGTTTCGTGGTTACTCACCAGATGCGGATAGGGAGGAAAGGGGCTGGTGGTGGCAATGCTCTCCCCAGACAGTTTATCTCTCAGGGTGGTTCCTGGTCTGGACATTTCCGGCATTGAAAGTGTTGGCCTTGTGTGGGATTCCAACGAGAGTGTAGCCTTTCTGCTGGTGTACCGAACGCCTAGGGCACCAGCAGAGAGCCTACCCCAGCTGCTAGAGTCTGCGTCGGAGTGGGCCTTGAGGTTCCCTAGGCTTGTAGTCCTGGGGGACTTCATTGTCCACGCGGACTCAGGCTCTTTTACACCAGCGGCTGAGGAACTGGTGTCTGCCAAGGAGACCCTCGGACTCTCACTGTGTAACACTGGTCCCACACATCAGGCCAGTCACACGCTGGATCTGATCTTCAGTACCGGAATCCAGGTTGACCCTAACCTCAAACACTGAGGTCCCATGGTCGGATCACCATGCCCTGAGTGTCCGGTTGGAGCTGACCCACCCTCCCTGTAAGGGCGTTGAACCGATTTGGGTTCGCCCAAGGAGACTCATGGAACCTAATAGGTTCCTGAATGCTCTGAGGCAGGGGTGCTCAGAATGGTGATCTCGATCACCAGGGTGATCTTTGGGCCTCATCCTGGTGATCTTCAGACCCCTGACCAGGTTTTTTGCTGTTGGTCCTCTTCACGCGCCCCTGCACGCTGCAAAGAAGTCCTCCGTCGTTGCTGCTCCCCGCTCCCTGCTCGCGCGCCACCTCCAAAAGCTCCAGAGTCCAAGAGGCAGAATGGGCCCCCTCTTTTGGATTCCTCCTCCTCCCTCCGTCCTTCTCCAGCCACTCAGAGTCATAGGAGACCAAAGGGGGCTGGCCTGGATGACGCGATGCATGGCTGGCCCCGTGCACATGCGCAGAAGCGCCCATTCTGCCTCTCGGACGTCTCGTGAGCTCTTGGAGGTGGCACGCATGCTGGCAGCGTGGAAATAGGAGCAACGACAGAGGAGAAGAAGAAGGATGCTTTGGGGTAATTTCCTTACCGCATCTCAAAAGGTCGGTCTTCTTACTTTGGGGTGGGTGCTTTATTGTTCTGTGGCATGTCTCTTTGTTTATTTTTAATGTTTAAAAATGGCATTTTAGCTCCAAAGCCTCTCTGCTTGCTTTGTTCCTTGAGAAATATATGTTGGGGAATATGGAAATGTGGGAGAAATGGGGTGGGTGCTTGATTGTACTGTGGCATGTCTCTTTGTTTCCTTTTTATTTTTAAAAATGGCCTTTTAGGTCCAAAACCTCTCTGCTTACTTTGTTCCTTGAGAAATATATGTTGGGGAATATGGAAATGCAGGAGAAATGGGGTGGTTGGATGTATTTTTGCATGCCCCTTTGTTTACCTTGCTGAGTATTAAATGGCCTTGCAGTTCAACAGTCTCTCTTCTTACTTTCTGGCTGATAATATGTGTGGTAATATGGCAGTGTGGGAGAAATGGGGTGGTTGGATGTATTTTTATGCTCTGTTTTATATTGTTGTTATTAAATTGAAATGTTGATGTTTTATAACTTCATTTTATGTCAACTGCCCCGAGCCTGCTGGAAGGAGCGGTACATAAAAATGAATAATAAATATAAATAAATAAATAAATAAGAAAATAGTGATACATTTTACATTTCTGGGTAGGTGATCTTTGGGACTTGGTTTTTTAATCAGTAGCTCCCATGCTGAAAAAGTGTGAGCACCCCTGCTCTGAGGGATCTGGAGCCTGTCAGCGACTCGGTTGAAGAGCGAATGGACACATGGAACATCAAGCTGTCCACTGCACTCGACAAGATCGCCCCTAAGCGCCCTCTCCAACCCCGCCAGAACTGACCTCCCTGGTGTACCGAGGAACTTCGGCTTCTGAAATGGGAAAAGAGACGGCTAGAGGGCATGTGACGAGAGATCCATGACGAAGCATTGAGATCAGGTCATAAGGCTTTTATGGAAACTTATGAGCATGTTATCATCGAGGCAAAACAATTGTACTATGCCTCCTTGATAGCGTCTGCAAACTCACGCCCAGCTAAATTGTTCAAAATAATTCACTCCCTACCATCCCAAATAATGATGATCAGGCTCTTACAGCTGAGGATTTCCAGTTATTTTACAGACAAGATCTTGATGCTCCGCCGGGAATTCCCAGCCACCATTGATACAGTTAGCGAACTTGAGACTCTGTGGCCCACGATCGATCGTTTCGTTCCGCTAGACGCAGAGGCTGTTGATGAACTATTGGCAGCAGCTAGACCGACCACTTGCTCCCTCGATCCGTATCCCTCCTGGCTAGTGAAAGCTTGCCTGAAGGGACCACGTGACCCTCTGATGAAGATAATAAATGGCTCCCTTGAGCAAGGAGTCTTTCCAGAGAGTTTAAAAGAGGCAGTGGTCTCCCGCTACTGAAGAAACCGAACGTAGATCGACCTATTCCTTCCAATTACCGCCCAGTTTTGAACCTTTCGTTCCTGGGTAAGGTCATTGAGAGGGCGGTAGCGGGGCAGCTGCAGCAGTTCTTGGATGACACAGCCGGTTTAATTGTTAAATTGTTATTATATGTTTTTTTCTGGGGGGGGGGTGACTTGTTGCTGTGTTGTATTGAGGGCAGAGACTGCCTGTGTAAACCGTCCCGAGTCGCCTTCGGGCTGAGAGGGGCGGTATAGAAACGTGACAAATAAATGACAAATAAATAAATAGACCCCTTCCAGTCCGGCTTCCGTTCGGGGCATGGGACGGAGACTTTGTTGGTAGCCATCTCGGATCATCTTCGTTGCCAGCTTGACAAGGACGGATCAGCGCTCCTCGTGTTATTGGATCTCACAGCAGCATTTAATACAGTCGATTACAATCTTTTGGCCCACCGCCTTGCCGTTGTTGGAGTTAGGGGAACGGCCTTGAAATGGCTTTTGTCCTACACAATCGGGGACAGTGAGTGGGAAGGGGAGGTCTGGTCTCCGAGAGGGCCCCACTAAGTTGTGGGGTCCCCCAAGGAGCCATACTCTCCCCTTTGTTATTTAACATCTATATGCAACCACTTGCTAAGCTGGTGCGAAGTTTTGGGCTGGAATGTTATCAGTACGCTGATGACATCCAGCTTGTTCTAAAGATGGAAGGTCGACCGGACTCCGTATCCTCTTGTTTCCATCAGTGCCTTCAGGCCGTCACTGTATGGCGGTGTGCCAGCAGATTGAGGGTGAACCCAGCAAAGATGGAGATACTGTGGCTGGGTCAACCAGACTTTGGGGTGGTCCAGATACCTGCTCTGGATGGTGAGGCATTTTGCCCGTCATCGTTAGTAAAAAGTCTGGGGGTTACTTTAGACCCCTTGGTGACGATGGTGGCCCAGGCCTCCATTGTCAGCAAAACCGCTTTCTTCCACCTGCGGCAGGCCAGGCGACTGGCCCCCTTCTTGTCTAGAGATGACCTAGCCACAGTGATCCAAGCCACGGCCATCTCATGATTAGACTACTGTAATGCCCTTTTCATTGGCCTACCCTTGTCTTTGATCTGGAAGTTTAAGCTCATACAGAATGCCGCTGCTCGTCTCCTTGCTGGAGTGCCAGTGAGGAGTCACATAACTCCCATCTTACAGCAGCTCCACTGGCTTCTGGTTGAGCACCAGATCACTTTCAAGGTGATGGTGTTAACCTTGAAGGCCTTGCATGGCTTGGAGCCGGTGTATCTGAGGGACCATCTCACCCCGTATCAACCCCAGAGATCGCTCTGTTCCGAAGATTTAAACCTCCTCAAAGTGCCCAGCTTTAAAACCATCCGCCTGGCTTCTACTCGTCGTAGAGCCTTCTCTGTGGCAGCACCAAGTATTTGGAATACTTTGCCAGTGCGTGCCCTGCAAGATTTGTCCTCCTTTCGCAGAGCTTGCAAAACCCATCTCTTCAAGCTGGCATTTGACTGCTGATTCCTGAAATTCTGCTTAGTAAGTTCATTTTAAGTTTAGCTAATTTTATGTGTGTTTTATCTGTTTTATGCTGTTTTATGCTGTTTGTGAGCCGCTCCGAGCCCTTGGGGAGTGGCGGCATACAAAAGTGAATAATAAATAAATAAATAAATGTAATGTTCGTTTGTGGGATTAACATAACTCAAAAACTACTGGGCAAATTGACACCAAATTTGGATACAATACACCTCATTACCCAAGGACTGTCCACCACCCCTAAAACACACACACACACACACAAACCCCCAGCGGAACGGACTTTAAAAAACCCCAAAATACAAAATATGTTGCAACGCATGCACACAAAAAATCCCTACCCTGCCCCCTTCCACTGCGAGGGAAAAGTATGCAGCCACACACACACACACACACACACAACTACCACAATGACTGTGTGCGGCACCACCAAGTAACCTCCCGCCACACTGGATCCTCGGGAGCCAAGCACGCGCACACGGCAACACACATAACTAACATCCTCCCTCACCACACGATCCGGAGAGGAGGCAAGGGAGGTAAAAAGGAACAAGCGGGCCACCTTTCCTCTGCGGAGGACCTCTACCTGCCACTCCCGAGCGGCAAGAAAGAAGGCTGTGGAGTCTGTTTGTCGAATATGAGCTACACCTCTCCATGATCGAAAGGCAAGTGCTCTGAGGTGTGTGCGGCCTCCTCTCCCTCCTCCTCCTTGGTGGCGGCAGGCCGGCCTGGAGCCAGCGGAGCCCGGGACTTCTTCCCTGGGCAACAGCAGCACTGCCTCCACCCCTTCCACCTCCTTCTCCACATTCCCTCTCTCGGCCAGTGGACATTACCTCTTTACGGGGCAGGCAGAGTTCAGGTCAGTGGGAAGGCTGCTCTCCTTCCCTCCTCTCTTCCTTCCCATCCTGGAGTTCAGGTGGAGGCAGGAGGGGTTTGATCTACACCGGACCAGGACAAGCTTAAGCCCTCCAGGGGTTTTGGACTTCAGCTCTCACAATTCCTAACAATGGCTGTTAGGATTGTGGGACTTGAAGACCAAAACTCCTGGAGGACCCAAGTTTGCCCCTGCCTGGTCTACACTGTCTAATTATGGGCCCCATAAGCCATCCAGTACAACCACGTTTGGCAGTAAAGGAAGACACCATGAAAGCCTTCCCGACACATGGCCATCCAGATGGAAAGGAAGACACCATCAAAGTGCTCCCGACAAATGACCATCCAGTCAGAAAGGAGCCCCAAAGGCCATCCAGTCCAACCTCATTTGGCAATAAAGGAAGATGCAATCAAAGCCCTCTTGACAGATGGCCAGCCACTTGGAAGGGAGCCCCTAAGGCCATCCAGTCCAACCCCCTTCGCCCGTAAAGGGCTGCCTGCCTGTCTAACTAACCATCGATCCACCTACCATTCCATCTATCTGTCTATATATCTATCTTCTACCCATCTATCTTCTGTTCCATCTATCAGTGCCCCTTCCATCTGTCCCTTCTGTCTATTGTTTCATGTCTGGAATTCCTCTATTTTCTGGGGGCACTGTTCAGCACTATTTCATATTTCTAAAAATTATATTTTTATATTTCATATTTCTAAACACACGAGGAATATATATACACACACAGAGCGCAATTAGGAAGATAAGGAATTGTCCTGTCCTGTTCTTAAAGTGAGGTACAAGAAGGTCTAAGGGGGCATATGACACAGGAAAAGATAAGGAAGATTAGAGAAAGAGAGATATCACTGGATACACACACACAGGTGTCTGCTTCAAAATCGTAATGTAATCGTACTTGCCTTCTGCTTAACAGTAAAAAAGAAATCACCAACATCCAATAGGTACCGCTCCTTCATAATAGTCCAGATTGTTACCTCTATTTCAAATATTATTACTATAGACCACAGCAACAGGGCACAGCTAGAATAGAATAAGTTTATTGGCATTAAAGTGATCTAGATCTCGTCCGTGTATAGAGGGGAGATTTCCTAACTTTCTGTTGAGTTCCATACGAAGGCGTATGAATGTGAAGTATTAAGTACAACCAGTTATAAGCAGTATGCAAATTATAAGTTCATAAGTAGTAATTTCCAGCAAGTTAATTGTTCAATCTGTTTCCTATACGATGATTACTCTTTTCCAACTAATTAGTTTATACAAACAAAATGTCTATAGTATTTGTTTGCCAGATTGCTACAGAGATTTGCAGGTAACCCACAGTTTTCTCATGTTCTCTTAGAGAAGCGACTTTCAGCCATGGATGTGCCAGAACCCTTCATTAGCCAAATTGGCTTGGGCCCAACAATATTTGATGTGACCTTTATATTCTAGGCTTCAGGCCTTGGCACCATTTCATTCCTACTTCCATCTTCAACGTCCACGAAGGCTCTTTAATATTCCTTCCTGAGTGCCATTGCTCACTTACATGTTCAGCTCTATTCCTAGTCTTTTCTTCCCCTCACAGCGCCCGTCCACTGAATTTGTCTGCCATATCTTTCCCACTTTCAGCGAAAACTATAATAGCAGTAGTTCTTCTTGTTTAAACCTTAGGTTAGATTTGATGTGCTTCACACAAGTGCAGTTTGGTAAGCAGAACTTTCAGTGGGTCATGGCAGCTTGAAATGTATGTATCTAAAAAGAGAATTAAAAGACCATCAATCAATATCTGCAGAAACCAGTCTCCATGGTTCTCTGATGAACTCAGATTGATGAAACGAGAGAAGAGACGATTGGAACACATCTGGTGAGAGCTTCGTGATGAAATAACAAGATCTGCGTATAAATCTTACATGAAGGCCTATTAACAGGCCATCATCGCAGCGAAACAAGCACACTTCACCTCTGATCACAGCTGCCAGCTCCCGCCCGGCACAGCTGTTCAAAGTTATTCATTCACTAACTACGGTGCCTACGATCCCAAAAGGCTCAGAGGTGTCCCTCACAGCCGAGGGTTTCCAGAACTATTTTCTGGAGAAGATCTTGGTGCTTCGGCAGGCTTTTCCGGCTACAATTGACACTATGGAAGAAGTTGAGACCCCACTACCCCTTACGGGTCCTGTGCTGGACCAGTTTTCCCTGCTTGATGCAGATGATATAGAAAGGCTGGTCGCGGCAGCAAGATCGACCACCTGTTCCCTCGATCCGTGCCCCTCCTGGCTGGTCAAACCATGCCTGGGGGGTTTATGTGACCCTCTAAGAAAGATTAGCAACACTTCTCTGGCACAAAGAATATTTCCAGAAGCTCTAAAAGCTGCCATAGTATCTCCATTTCAGAAGAAGCCAGACTTAGACCCCTCAACCCTAGCGGACTACTGCCCTGTGTCAAATCTCCCCTTCCTTGGAAAAATGATCGAGAGAGCAGTTGCGGAACAATTACAACAATTCCTTGACAACACAGCTGGTTTAAACCCCTTTCAGTCTGGCTTGCGGGCTGGACATAGAACGGAGATGGTGCTGGTATCCATCGTGGACCAACTCCACTGCCAACTGGATCAGGGAGGGTTGGCTCTTCTGGTGTTGCTAGATCTCACAGCGGCTTTTAACACCGTCGACCATGACCTTCTGATTCATCGGCTCTTGACTGGGAATCAAAGGTACAGCTCTCGACTGGCTGTCCTTCCTCCGTAATCGAGGTCAGCAGGTTGAGTGGGGAGGGCGGATATCGGAAAGGTCTCCCCTATCTTGTGGGGTACCCCAAGGAGCCATCCTCTCACCCCTCTTATTCAACATCTACATGCGACCCCTTGCACAGCTGGTCCGAGACTTTGGGTTAAAGTGTTATCAATACGCCAATGACACTCAACTTATCCTGAAGATGGCTGGTTAACCAGACACAGCGCCTTGCAATCTCCATCAGTGTCCGAAGGTCGTTACCAGATGGCTTCGGTCTAGCAGGCTGAAAGTGAACCCTGCAAAAATGATCCTGTGGCTGGGTTCCCCGAGTGGTGGGACCATCAATTTACCGACCCTAGACAGCGAGACATTGCGCCCTTCACCTCGAGTGAAGAGCCTGGGTGTCCAATTAGACTCTCAATTGACGATGGAAGCCCAGGTGTCCACGATCAGTAGAACGGCCTTTTTCCATCTGTGTCGTATCAAACTCCTGGCCCCCTACCTCCGTAGAGATGACCTGGCCACAGTTATCCAGGCCTTGGTCATCTCGAGACTGGACTATGGCAATGCTCTTTACATCGGCTTACTAGGGTCTACCATTCGTAGACTTAAATTGGTCCAAAATGCAGCTGCTAGACTCTTGAAGGGGGTCCCTGCAAGGTGCCACATCACTCAAATTCTACAAAAACTTCACTGGCTTCCGATCGAGTATCGAATCATCTTTAAGCTGCTGGTCCTCACCTTCAAGGCATTACACGGCCCCGGCCCGTTATATCTAAAAAATCGACTCACCTTTTATCAACCCCAGAGACCACTTCGATTTGAAGATCAAATGCTGCTTGTAGTTCCCAGTCTCAAGATCATATAATCTACAAAGACCAGGCGCAGGGCCTTCTCTGCTTCTCAGTCTCTTTGGAATACTCTTCCACTTGAAGTCCGTACGCTCCAAGACCTACTAGCGTTTCGGAGAGCGTGCAAGACTTATCTGTTTAGGCAGGCCTTCCCACCTGGCTAATCAGTTTTATATTTTACTGTTTTACTGTTTTATTGTATCACTCATGTCTGATGTAAGCTGCTCCGAGCTCCTGGGGAGTGGCGGCCTATAAATTTGAAATAATAATAATAATAATAAAATCTTTGTTATATGCACACCTACAGGTATATAAATCAAACCTGTTTTTCAGTTGCAGAATCTAATGGTATAAGGACAGGCATCAGAATGAAGGCGGAAATGTTTCAAACTCAATGCTTTGTCATCTTCTAGGATTACATGCGTCAAGCAGGTGAAGTGACATATGCTGATGCACATAAAAGCAGAAAAAATGAAGGTGTGATTGAGTTCAAATCCTATTCTGACATGAAAAGAGCCCTTGAAAAGCTGGATGGGACAGAAGTCAATGGTAGAAAAATAAGGCTAGTAGAAGATAGGCCTGGGTCCAGGCGCCGCAGGTCCTATTCCAGAAGTCGAACTCATTCAAGGTAGGCATTTGCCTTAGCAGGCCAATTGTTTGATAATTGTTGCTTAAAATACATTACCACATTCCAGAAACACTTCAAAACTGTGAAGTTGTTCTTATGGGTTTGGGCGATGGCAGGAAATCCAGCTAGAACATTCCAAGCGGGTAAGTAGTTGGCTAGCCTCTTCTTCTAGCCAACATTCCTTCCTATGTTCAGTTAGTGCACAGTCATTTTTTCTGTCTCTAAAATGCGAATAATCACTTAAGAAAGATTTTTAACATAGGTTTATCATTGCACATGAGGCACTAAGTGAGTATTAAACTATTAAGATTCCTTGGTGTATGTAGTGCCTAATAATCTAATATAGACAAGATATGAAGTATAGTAATCCTATCCTCCTGTTTCATTGCTTGGGTGAAGTAGGAACTTCCTTGGGTTTTATTCTTTAGGTATATAGACTTATACAATACAAGTCTTTTTTGTGAGACTTGTAGAAACGAGTACTGGGTTCCATGCTAGTCCTATCCCAGGGTGTTTCTTGATAGACAGAAATCAGTGGCAACTTTCTGTAAGTGCTAACAATTAAGTGGATCAGCATTTGTTTTCCTCCAAACACTAAGATGAATATTTAATTTGACTTGTATGCACATATGTGCCTTCAAGTCATCTGTTATGGAAAGGAATACTTAGAGGTATTCTTTGCCAATTCCTTCCTCTAAAATATAACCTACCACACCTGGTATTTGTTGCTGGTCCCACAAATATTAACCAAGGCTGACCATACTCAGCTTCCAAGATCCTATCCCTTTTTGTGGGCAGATTAGTAAGGTAAAAACCAATCAGGCAACTCACTATTATTCCTCTCTTTTGGCACAAAATATATTGCAGTATTTTGACCCCTTAGTATCTTTGACATTACTATATATAGTCACCCTCTTAGCTTCTTTTTGCATGCAAACTTGTATTTACTTTTCTAATAGTCATCCTCCTTCCTTTTTGTGTGCAAGTTTGTCTCTTCTAATAGTTCCTTTGATGCGACTTCCATCTCATTTCCTCAGGTATCAAAGCTAGTTTTTGAGAGGACAATATTAGCATGCTTTTCTTGGCATGGGGAATTTAGATAATGCTATTGGTAGCTTGTATGTTGTTTCATTCAGTTTGATAGGGATTTGATATGTTATGCTCCGTGATTCTACCAAAACCGTAAATACACTATAACTGTAATAATCATTTTTTGACTTTTAGGTCTCGTTCTCGAAGCAGGCACTCTCGTAAAAGCAGGAGTCATAGTGGCAGTAGCAAAAGCAGTCATTCGAAAAGCAGATCACGATCTAGGTACAATAAACTTACATTTATAGCATTATAAGCATAGTTCAAACAATGTTGAATTGTCACCAACAAGCCTTACTTTTTGTTCCCAGTCTCTTGGTTTGTATTATACTGGGAATCCTCACTTTGCTATGTTCCTCTCCCCCACCAACTCACAGCAATTTGTAGGTTATACGGTGATCTACTTATAAGATAGAAGCATTATGGGATGGAGATGGGATGGTTTATGGTTGTTTGTTTCTTCTACTTTGTCATGCAACCAGTATTTTATTTACCTACACTTACAAGAAGACCTAGATAAGGGTTATTGCACTGATCCTTTAAAGCAGCGTTTCTCAACCTGGGGATCAGGACCCCTGCGAGGATCGTGAGGGGGTTCCAGAGGGGTCACCCAAGACCATCAGAAAACATATTTCAGGTGGTCTTAGAACCCCTTTGGCAGAGAAGGCTGAAGATCTCCCCGTCTCTCATTCTCTTTTTGGAAACAGGCTGCGAATCCTCCCATCAAAAGCCCTCCTCCATTGTGATTGGCCAGCCTCTCAGCTGGCCTCTCAGCCAAGGGGAGGGCTGTTTCTGAGACTCCAAGCAGGGAGGGGAGAGCAGACGTGTTTGGCGCATGGAAGCGTGGTGTGCATGTGCAGGCGAGGGAGAGTGTGCAAAACTGGAGGGAGGCTCATGCCAGCGAGTCCCGTCAAAGCATGGGGGTTCTGTGTGGGAAGTTTGGCACAATTCTATCGTTAGTGGGGCTCAGAATGCTCTTTTGATTGTAGGTGAACTATAAATCCCAGCAACTATAACTCCCAAGTGTCAAGGTCTATTTTCCCCAAACTCCACCAGTGTCCACATTTGGACATATTGTGTATTCGTGCCAAGTTAGGTCCAGATTCATCATTGTTTGAGTCCACAGTGCTCTGCATGTAGGTGAACTACAACTTTAAAACTCAAGGTCAGTGCCCACCAAACCCTTCCAGTATTTTCTGTTGGTCTTGGTAGTTCTATGTGCCAAGTTTGGTTCAATTCCATTATTGGTGGAGTTCGAAATGCTCTTTGATTGTAATTGAACTATACATCCCAGTAACTACAACTCCCAGTATTCAAATTTGGGCGTATTTGGTATTTGTTCCAAATTTGGTCCAGTGAATGAAAACACAACCTGCATATCAGATATTTACATTGCGATTCATAACAGTAGCAAAATTACAGTTATGAACTAGCAACAAAAATAATGTTATCATTGGGGGTCACCACAACATGAGGAACTGGATTTATTTATTTATTTATTTCTTCGATTTCTACACTGCCACTCCTGGAGGCTCGGGGCGGTTTACAGAAAAATTTAGAGTAAAAACAATACCTGATAAAAATTAAAAGTTCCAATATCACTCAAAGGCCTGCCTAAATAAATTGGTTTTACATGCTCTGTGGAAGGTGTCCATAATAATAATAATAATAATAATGGGCTGCGGCCTTAGGAAGGTTGAGAAGCACTGCTTTAAAGGGCTTTTTAAATATTTCTGATAGTTCTGATTCCATCATTAGCTTTAAGATCTAGTCCCTGAAATCTGCCCAGAACTGCTATGGCAGACCCAAAGTCCCTAATGCCAATCAGGAAGTGTAAGACTCTTTTGTGCGCTTATGGTTAATGTTTTTAAAAGTAAAATTTGTTCCCACAGCCCTGGATAAGGAGAGGAAAGCCTTTAGAAAATTCCCCTCCCGTCCCCTCCACTTGCCCACTGCTTGCTAGAAAGATAGGAATTGCTAGCTGGTGGTTATTTTGGCTTCTGCAGGTGGTGCTTTACACATTAGAAAGGTCTTGGTTAGAGCAATCAACGAAGAGTTTTTGAAATGTGGACCGTTATTGTATTTCTTGTAGAGAAAATACCAAACCCAAAAAATGCTGCACGTTTGGCATTATGTTAGAGCTGCACAAGGCAGACTGTTGAATTTTAGAGATAGGATGTTAATACTGCTAAACAATGCAAGAAGATTTTGACCATTCTTCTGTTTGTTTATGCTTGTCAGGTCTGGATCCCATTCCAGAAGCAAGAGCCGTAGTCGAAGCAAAAGTCATAGCAGAGGCCAAAAAGAAAAAAGCAGGAGCCTAAGTAAAGATGATAAAAGCAGGAGCCGCAGTCGAAGTGTAGAGAAATCCCGAAGTAAAAGTAAAGAGAAACCAGAGGATGTGGTTCACAATGATGACGACGATGACCAAGCAAAGAGCAGAAGTCCCAGCAAGGAAAAGAGTAAGAGTAAAAGCAGGAGTAGGAGTGGTAGTAAAGAGAAAGGAGAAGAGGAGGAGGAGAGGGGGGATGTAAGGCACAGTAGGAGTAAAGAGAGAGAAAAGAGTGCCAGCAAGGTTAGTCTGAGCAAAAAAGGGAACAGGAGCAGAAGCCGTAGCAAGAGCAAGGATAAAAGGAAAAGTAGGAAGAGAAGCAGGGATGCCAGTAGGAGCAGAAGCAGGAGTGAGAGCAGAAGCGAGCGAAGCAAGAGGCGAAGTAAAGGTGACGGCAAGTCCAGCAGTAAGAAGAAAAAGAGAGAAGATCAAGAGCGTTCCAGGTCTAGGTCCAGATCCCAGTCTCGATCCAAGGAAAAGGAGCATGTAAAAGCAGAACCCACTGCAAAGGAATCAAAAGGCGTGGGTGAGGAAATGGACACCAGTTGTAAATCCCGGTCAAGATCAAATTCCAAGTCTAAACAAAATCTCAAATCAGAATCCCGCTCCAGATCCAAATCAGTTTCCAAAACAAGATCCCAGTCCAAGTCTAGATCTAGGTCTGCATCTAGATCACATTCCCGGTCTAGGTCGCGTTCTCGTTCCAGATCTTAAACTTGCTGCAGCCACACTTAGAGCTCTATGAGAAGTCTTTTTGTACATGTTTGGTAGTTGTAGCAGAGGTGATTGGAGTAGAACACATCACTGCTGTACATATTTAATACCTCCCCCTCCCACACCCTGTGTGTCTGTACCTGTTCAGTCTGGTACTCCCTCTCTGTTGCCCTTTCTGGTTCTTGCGGTTGACCAACCTCATCTGGACACCACACACCGTTGGTTTCCAGAATAGCCATAGAGAATGAGCACTACAGTTTCATGAGCTTCTAAGACAGGAATGATGACTTCTAGGTAGGTATGATAACAATTTCCTCTTTGATGTATGTCATTTAGTGAGAAGTGCAAAAGGCTTAAATTTCATATTCCTTTTTCATTTTACTACTTTGGACTTGTAGAGTTTATGAATAGCACAGTAAGTCATAGGTTTCTGCAGTAAATAATAAGGAAGGAAAGGGGGAAAGTAGAGTTCCACTCTCTGGTATTATGACAATATCCTTGTTTTATATATATTTTTTATTTTCCCCACACATTGAAGAGTACAGTGGCCCCTGTTTCCATTAAATTTGAATAAAGACTATTTTTGCTTGACCGCATGTTGTAATGGTTTTTAAGTTACGCTGATTTATCTCTTACAGAGATACTCATAAATCCTACATACGGCACATATTTGAATTGAATCATAAGACGGTAAGAAACAAGATCATAAAGGCAGTCCAAACAGAGTAGTTGCTCTTACCAGCCATGCTGTTAATCTGCAGCAAACCCTTGGGACCTTGTAGACCTCAATGCTTTTAGCAGATCAACCAGGGTTTCAAACTTTAACAGTTATTTCTGTTGGGAACGATTTTAACTATAGCAGGATCAGCAAAAGGCCAATTCAGTTACTGTTTTTGGGGAGGGAAATAGGAAGATATTTATACATGAAAGATGTGTGTAGACGCTCCAGCTCTGATGCTGAAAATAAACTATTGGATCAAGAATATGATCAGAATTACTTTGCTCTGTAACTCTAGGTTTCACTTTCTTGCATTTGGTTCTACTTGGTGGACCTTTGTGTTCTAGCGCAAAGGACACCCTTTAAATCTAAAGCCTTCCCACACAAGACACCTGTATAAGTCACTTTCTATCTAGCCTTCCTGCCAAGGAAAGGATATGAGACGGAAGGATATGAGAAAGGTTGCAGTTTTGTTGGACCTCACGGCAGCCCATAACACGGTGCAACATAGAAAAATGTTGCACAAAGTCTACCATATTACCTGGGACTATGACTTTACAAAAACTGTCCAGTCTCTTGCTTTATATACCCTGATGACCTTGGTCTAACAACACAAATACTTTGAAACAGTTGAAAATCAACTTACTGATGCCCTGAAAGATTTCTCCAGCTAATACAAAGATAACCACTTGAAGCCTAACCCTGCCAAGACACGAGTGTGTGCTCTCCACCTATGTAGCCATGAAGCCAATAGGACATGGAAGTTACCTGGGAAGGCCAAGAGCTTGAACCTTTTCCCACCCTAAATGTCTAGGCATCACCTTAGATCAAATGCTACCATTTAGGAATGCATGGGGTTGCAGACCCAAAATTAATTAGAACATCAGTCTTGCTCTTGTCTTACTCAACTGCCGAGTATACCTGCCCTGTCTGGCACAAGTCTACCCACGCAAAGCAGGTGAATATAGAATTGAACACGACATGCAGAATAATCACAGGATGTCACAAACCTAAACCTGTTGATAGACTAAGCTAGCTGGCATTGCCCCACACCCCGATGTGTGATGGGAAGTTGCTGCCAATTGCGAGTGAAATAAGGTTGAGCACTGAAAGCCACCCACTGCATGGCTATCAGCCTCCTCCCAGTAAACAAGGGAAAGCTTTGTGAGAACCATCATTCCCCTAAATGTTCCTCCAGTAATAGCAAAATCTGGCAATCCCAACTGGATCCCCCCCCCCCCCCGCACACACACACACACGTCTGCCTCCAGGGGCAAATCAAGAATGGGCAATGTGGAAGTTCCTGAACAGACTCAGAAGTGGAATTGGCAAGTCAAAAGACAACCTGGCAAAATTGTGCGACCTAGAAGAATCCTCCACCGTGTGCGACTGCGGAGCAGAACAAACAACTCGGCATCTGTATGTTTGTCCACAATGCCCTGCCTCAGGCATAGAGGATGAACCGATTAAAACTACAGATAATGCAGTTGCTGTTGCCCCTTTTTGGTTTAAAATTATTTGGCTGCTTGTGCTTCCTCTGTTTTATCAGTTTTATACTTATTTATTCATGCAATGCTTTGGATATGAAATAAAAAACCAAAGAAAACATGGTAAAATTATGACCGCATCTTTATACTGATTTGAGCAAACTTGCTGGAAACAAATGAAACCTAAAGTCTGTGGAAAGATTCTCATGCATGAGTGAGGAAAACTATTATGTAATCAATATGATCACAAATAGCAAGTGTAGTCCCTGAAGTTGTTAATCCGTATGTTGAAATGGAGTTGATTTCATTGATATTTGACAAGTTAATTGTGGCCAAGTGGTTACTCAGTGTAAAACAACAGTGGGTGAGTTACTGCTACTAAACAGCAAAACAACGCTTGGGTAGGCAATATCTAAAGCCTAATACAAATCACAGTAAGTATCCCAATCACAAGGTAAGTAGATCAGACAATATATGTAGAAAAAGCTGAATGTACATCAAACTAGATTGTGGTCAAAATAGGCAGGATAACCGTTGGAAATTGAATTCAAGATTCACAACAAACAAACAAAAACCACGTTGTAACAAACCCGCCAATGCTCTTGGCGAGTCCAGCCCCGATCCGCTCCAGCTCTGCCGGGTTTGTTATAACGTGGTTTCCTTTTGTTTGTTGTGAATCTGCAATTCAATTTCCAACTTATCCTACCTATTCTGGCCACGATATAGTGTGGATGTCCCCTTGGAATTTCTGGATTTGCAACGTCAGGGCTTTTCTAACTGAGCTGGCTTACGATTAGCTTCTTGGGAGTGTATTGGACTTACCTTGCTACTGCAACTCCGCCTCACTTTGAACTGGGGATCATATTTCAACAGTGCTTCTACAAGGACACTTACCAATAAGCAGAGACTTTATATATTCTGGGACTGTAAGTTTGCCCTCCGTTATAGGTCTATATTGGCAGCTCTTGGTTTGATGCAGATTTTACCGCGATGTTTGTGTTCTTCCTTGTTATAAAATATTTTTGATGTACTGTACATTCAGAGTTTTCTACATATATTGTTTATCTGCTTACCTTGTGATTGGGATACTTATTGTGATTTGTATTAGGCTTTAGGTATTGCCTACCCAAGCGTTGTTTTGCTACTCAGGTAGTGTACCATCGGGGACTCTACTATATACTGGCTTTGTATTCAAATGCATTTTAAAATGATGGGACCAGGGCAGGAAATCTAGAATGCCCAGAATAGTAGCAAAGTTTGTGAGATCCCAATAAGAGGCTTTTATGATCTCATACATATCTCAGGAACTGGAGGCACAAAGTGACTCTAATGTACTAAGAATTGGTGCATAAGGTATTAAGATATGTAGTAGAAAAGATAGAGAGGGTTTGGAATGGATGGATACCAAATAGAATGGATACCAAATCACATTGTCTCTCCTGAGGAATCTGGAAGTAGTAAGAACTGACCATGGAACAACAGACTGGTTCAAGATTGGAAAAGGCGTACGACAGGGTTGTATACCCTCACCCAACCTATTCAACTTCTATGCAGAACACATCATGCGGTGTGTGGGGCTTGAGGAATGCAAAGCTGGAGTTAAAATTGCTGGAAGAAACATTAACAACCTTAGATATGCAGATGATACCACTTTGATGGTCGAAAGCGAGGAGGAGCTAAGGAGCCTTCTAATCAAGGTGAAAGAAGAAAGTGCAAAAGCTGGGTTGCAGTTAAACATTTTTTAAAAAACAAGATTGATAACTGGCAAATAGAGGGAGAAAACGTGGAGGCAGTGAAAGACTTTGTATTTCTAGGTGCAAAGATTATTGCAGATGCAGACTGCAGCCAGGAAATCAGAAGACGCTTACTTCTGGGCTAACTTGGATTAAGGACTGGATAGCATTGAAAAGAGGAAAAAAATTAGCTTTGGAAGGCTTCGATTTAAGAGTAGGATGGCAATGCTTATCTATGGTATGACTAAGAGAAAAAGGAAAAGAATTTCAATAATCATTTTATAAGAGCCTCCTTACTTAAGATATGACAGAAATATAGAGGAAAATTATATATGAAAACGCCAATGTGGGTGTCACCACTGGAAGCAAATCAGAGAAGGTTATTGGGATGGTCCCACTGGCCAACGTATAAAGATTTAATAAGAAAGGAAAAAGGAATTCTGCCTTAAGACAAAGGAAGAGATAACTAATCAATTTAAATCTCCTGGTTACAGCATCTACTGTCACAATCACCGACTTAGAACTGCCCCTTTAACACACACACGGAGACGTAGCAAAGGCTAACTATGTTTATTTAGTAAAAACAAATCCAAAAAAGCAATTCACTTAAAAAGTTCATAGAATGAAGCAATCAGCACGAAGCTGCAGTTCAGTAAAATAAGCAAAGTTCCAAAAGGTAAATTCAAAGGCAAGCGTGGTAAAAAGCTTGGCAAGGCTCCCGGATTCAATCCGGAACGTAGCAAGGGATCCGCACCAATGCGAATCTCAAACAAGGCAAGGTCTTGGTCTATGGCGAGCCAAACTAGGCTCCAGGATTCACTCCGCTTTCACGCCCTTCAGATCAGACGTGGCCGGAGAACTGACGATCAGTTCCCACGGGGCCGTTCTTAATCCCTCGGCCTGGAACCCCGACGATCTAGGGCCCGGCGTCTCCAGTCTCTACTTTCCGAACGGCGACGGTCTAGGGACAGATGCCAGCTCCTCCTGCCCTCCTCTATGTCCCTGCGCCTGTTATGAGAACGGCCCCGCTCTTCCAGTCCAGTATCGCTATCTTCCTGAGAAGCAGCCTCCCCCGGAGTTTCCCAGCCGCTAGCCTCCATCTGCTGCCCGGCCAGCTCTTGGGAACCTCGGCCGTTTGGGAATTCATAACTCTCTCCGCTATCTGCTTCGCTGCCTCCCATCTCCACCTGGTCCGCTCCTTCCCCGGGAGAATGCTCCCACTCGAGATCCCAGGCTAAGCTCTCTACAGGTGAACTGGGCAAAGGCATGGCTGACCAATCTTGCTCTGGGCCTTCCAACTCATCCTCTGAGTCCCTTCCAGCCTGTGCGGGTCCCACTGCCAACGGGACCCCCGGCGGATCACCCCCCCCCCCCCCCAGTGGCACGAACGAGCCCATGGGTGCTACATCTACAAACCAAAGAATACTGGAATAAAGACAAAGTGAGAGGTTTTGCGGAAAAGGATATCTTTTATGAAAAAGTTGTTAAAATGGAATGGAAAAATATTACAAATTTATACAATAGATTATTGGAATGGGCTACAGAAAAAGAGTCAGTAAAAGAATGTATGATAACATGGGCAAGAAATATAGGAAGAATAATAAGATTAAATGAATGGGAACAAATTTGGCAAAGGAAAATAAAGTATACATATGCCACAGACATTAAAGAGAAATGTTCTACCGATGGTATATAACTCCACAGAAGTTGGGATTAATGTACAAAACAGCAAATAATAAATGCTGGAAATGTGAAAAAGAGGTAAGAACATTTTACCATACGTGGTGGACTTGCCCAAAGGTAAATCTCTTTTGGAGAAAAATACATGAAATATGTGAAAAATTATTTAAAAATAAAAATTAGCATGAAACCAGAATTTTTTTTACTGGGAATAATTGACGAAGAATTGGTCTTGGATCAAAATCAAGATATTTTATTCACATATTTAACTACAGCGGCAAGGATGGTACACACACACAAAAAAAGGAAATTGAAAGAATTGGCAACAATAGAAGAATGGTTGAATAAAGCAGCTGATATAAAGGAAATTGACAAATTAACTTTTGCCTTAAAAATATACGGAAGGCCCATAAAAAATACGAACTGGAAACTATATGAGGAATTCAAGGAAAACTATAAATGAACATTGAACTTAATTCAAAAAAATTAATTTCCACTTGATTACAGACTAAAAATTGAGAGAAGGAAAAGATTATATGGAGAAGTCGATGAAGAAGACAAAGATTAGACTATAGACGCTGGAATGATGATTTGGAAGTCACAGACCCCTACCCTTCCCCAACTTTCCTAACCTATCCACTCCATACCAATTCCCCAGTCCTGTTCCTTAATTATCCTTAATTGTACCTCCCCAAGTATCTTAGATAGATTGTTTTATATATAAAGGAGATATATATATATATATATATATATATATATATATATATATATATATGACGCTAGCTTCTTAGGAGGAGAGCAATGTCCAATCTCAATAAAATAGTGAAGAGCAGAGACATCACACTGGCAACAAAGATCCGCATAGTCAAAGCAATGGTATTCCCTGTAGTAACCTGGACCTTAGGGAAGGCTGAGTGAAGGAAGATAGATGCTTTTGAACTGTTGTGGTGGAAGAAAGTTCTGAGAGTGCCTTGGACCATGAGAAGATCCAACCAGTCCATACTTCAGGAAATAAAACCCGACTGCTGATTGGAGGGAAGGATAGTAGAGGCAAAGATGAAGTACTTTGGTCACATCATGAGAAGACAGGAAAGCTTAGAGAAGACAATGATGCTGAGGGAAAAGGAAGGGAAAAGGAAGAGGGGCCGACCAAGGGCAAGAAGGATGGATGGTATCCTTGAAGTGACTGGCTTGACTCTAAAGGAGCTGGGGGAGGTGACGGCTGACAGGGCACTCTGGCATGGGATGGTCAATAAGGTCACGAGTCAGAAGTGACTGAATGAATGAACAACAGAATGGATGGAATCAGGGAACTGAATGGGAAAAGGACAACATATTTTAAAGAAAGACAAAACATTGGAAAATATATTTAAGAAATATATGGAAATATGGAACAAATATAAAGGACAGTTAATTAGTAAGAATTCTGTATTGACACCAATAATAATGGAAAGTGATTTCCCAAAGGAATTAAAGGACATATTATATAAACAATTTAGGGGGGAAAAGGAACTAAAAAGGGTAGAAAATTGGAGAAAACAAAAAATGGGAAAATAATAATATAATAATATATTTTATTTATATTCCACTCTATCTCCCCGAGGGGTCTCAGGGCAGATTACAGAACACATATACAGCAAATATTCAATGCCATTATACAATTAACAAAGACAGTACATAAATATGCAGCATGTGGAGGCTGTGCTCAAGTCCGGCCACGGGGAGGTGCTGTCACTCCATTTTCCATGCTGAGGAGTTCTGTTGTACACAGACATTCTCCCAATCAAATCACCTGCATAGGCGCTTCTTACTACCTCCCCACCAAAGTGGTATCTATCTATTCACATTGCTGTTTTCAATCTGGTAGGTGAGCAGAAGCTGGGCTGATGGCGGGAGCTCACCCAAACTTCGGCTTGAACTGACCTTTCGATTAGCAAGGTTTTCTGCAGCTTAGCGGTTTAACCCACTGTGCTTCAACTAGGAAAATCAAATAAAAATAGGTGGGTCCAAAATAAAACCGGAAAACAGATAATGGAATGTAAGGAAATAATACTAAAAGGATTTAAAATAGAAAGTAACAAACAAAAGAAACAACTAAAATATCCAATCCAATAGGCCTTTATTGGCATATATAACAAGACAGTATAAAATAAAGTATAAATGATACAAATGTCTCCTGCCTATGTTATCAGTTGGGAGCCGCCCACAAGCACCAACTGCTGCTCTGGGGGGGGGGGGGGGAGAGAAGACAGCTCCATCTTGTCTCCTGTGCTTTGCTAATAATATAATATATTGTATATACATATATTTTTAATATTATAATGTAATACAATATTATAATTATATATTTTATGTTACATAAAATATTGCTAATAATATTAATATTAAAATATAATGGTATAGTACAATATAGTAATACATAATACTGATATTGTACTATGCTAATATAATATATTGTATACTCTGAGTCCCCTTTGGGGTGGAAAAGGGGCCATCCTCTCCCCTTTGCTGTTTAACATCTATATGTATCCAGTTGCTTGGCTGGTTCGAAGTTTTGGGCTGGAGTGCTATCCGTACGTTTATGACACCCAGCTTGTTCTGAGGATGGAGGGCCGTCCGGATTCTGTGCCTGGAAATTTCCATCAGTGCCTTGAGGCCGTTACTGGATGGCTGCGTGCCAGCAGGTTAAGGGTGAATCCAGCAAAGATGGAGATACTATGGTTGGGCTGTCCGGACTGTGGGGTGGTCCAGCTTCCTATCTTGGATGGCGAGGTACTACGCCCATCACCTTCAGTAAAGAGCCTGGGAGTCATTTTAGACTCGGTGCTGACAATGGAGACTCAGGTCTCTGCTGTTAGCAAAACCGCTTTTTTTCATCTGCGGCAAGCTAGGCGACTGGCCCCCTACTTGTTCAGAGACGACCTAGCCACTGTGATCCAAGCCACAGTCATCTCAAGACTAGACTACTGTAATGCCCTTTACATTGGCCTATCCTTGTCCGTGACCCAGAAACTTAAGCTCATCCAGAACGCTGCTGCTCGACTTCTCACTGGGACCTCAGTGAGGTGTCACACAACACCTATTTTGCAGCAGCTTCACTGGTTGCTGATCGAGCACCAGATCACCATCAAGGTGATGGTGTTAACCTTCAAGGCCTTGCATGGTCATTTTTAAATTTGAAAAAAATCTATTTTTTTAAAAAAAGCCAGTGTATCTGAAGGACCGTCTCCCCCTACCAACCCCAGAGAGCACTTCGCTCTGAAGACCTAAATCTATTGGAAGTACCCAGCTTCAAGGCCATTTGCCTAACATCTACAAGGTGCAGAGCCTTCTCTATTGTGGCGCCGTCTCTCTGGAACACTTTGCCTAACGAAGTTCGGGTCCTACAAGACTTCTCGGTGTTCCGCAGGGCCTGTAAGACCAATCTGTTCTGGCTGGCCTTTGAATCTTAACTTTGTTTTTAACAAATTGCTAAATTTTCTGTATTATGATGTGTTTTACTGGATGTTGTGAGCCGCTCCAAGCCCTCGGGGAGTGGTGGCATACAAATTTGAATAATAAAAATAAATAAATGGTAACTTCAAATTTGCTACACGTTCAGTTTACAGGCTTCTTTCAGGAACCTTGCCACTGAAAGGCAACTGTTAAAGTCTTGGCAGTTTAAAAGCACAATTACTTTGTCTGGGTCAGTATGGGTTTTTCATAGAATCTATAACTTGTAGTAGTAAGCTAGATCTTAGTTCCTGGTAAAGTGGGCAGTGCGGAAGAATATGCAGGATGGAGTCCAGCTGTCCTGTGCTACAGGGACAAAGCATTTGTTGCTCGGTACACCATTGAGTCTTCCTCTATGGAGCAGAGATGGCATAATATTAAGTCTAGCCAGCATGTAGGCTCTCCTGTATGAGGGGTTAGTGAGCACTGCAATATAAAAGGCTGGGTTTCCCTGTATGAATGGGATTGCCATGTTCATAGTCAAACACGATTTATTAGCCAAGCTCAGCAGTTGTTTATAGTCCTATTCTAGCAACCCCTTTTTAATGAGGGTAACGATCTCAGTGAAATTCATCAAGTTCAAGAATTCGCTATCATAGCCCAATTCCCCGATATTTGGTAGGACTGTTGTGCACCATTTTGAGTGGTGGAGTTCATTCAAGGTGAGTTCGGTCAGAGAGTTGCTGGGGCTTTGATAGTAAATATATAGCCAAACTGTAATGATGTTTAGCTAGATAGTGGCCTCTATAGAGTATTGGCCAGATTCTAGACATAGAACTGCATACGGGATGCAGTTTGGGACACCAAATAATTTGTGAAGGAATTTAGAGTGGAAAGATCTGATGGCACTATTATTATGGGTTAACCAAATGGGAGCTCCATCGCCTTTGCTTGAAAAACTTGCAGAGCTGGGACAATATACTGGTTGCCCCTGGAGTGGAAAAACCTCCCGGTAGCACGGTTGCTTGATTGGGCCCAGGCCAGTGTGTATTTTAAGTGAGTGGACCATGGCAGGTTGTTACTGAACCAAAGTCCTGGATATTTAAAATATTTTACTTGCTCAATATATCTTCCAGGCGTATTTTGTATTGCTTTTCCCAAAAACCAGGATCTTGATTTTGCCCAAGAGGCGGTGGTAGCTCCATTACTGAAGAAACCGTCATTAGATCCTGCAGTTCCCTCCAACTACCGCCCAGTGTCGAATCTCTCGTACCTGGGCAAGGTAGTTGATAGGGCAGTAATGGAGCAGCTGCAGTCCTTCCTAGATGATGCAACATGGCTAGACCCCTTCCAGTCCGGCTTCCGTTCGGGGCATGGGACGGAGACGGTTCTGGTCTCCATCACAGACCAACTCTGCTGCCAGCTTGACCAAGGCGGGTCTGCGCTGCTCGTGTTATTGGACCTCACGGCAGCGTTTGACACGGTCGACCACAATCTATTGACCCACCGCCTGGCCATGGCTGGAGTGAGGGGGACAGCCTTAAAATGGCTGACCTCCTTCCTCCGCCAGCGGTCTCAGCGTGTGAGGAGGGGCAAGGTGGTCTCCGAGGGCTCCTCATTAGTTTGTGGAGTTCCGCAGGGGGCCATCCTCTCCCCTCTGTTATTTAACATCTACATGCAGCCGCTTGCACAGCTGGTGCGGAGTTATGGGCTGGAGTGTCACCAATATGCGGATGATACCCAGCTCATTCTGAGGATGGAGGGCAGGCCGGGATCCGTCCCCGATAATTTCCAGCACTGCCTCGAAGCCGTTACTGGATGGCTGCGAGCCAGTAGGTTGAGGGTGAATCCGGCGAAGACGGAGATCTTGTGGCTGGGCCGCCCGGGTGGGGTAGATGTCCAGCTTCCGACCCTGGACGGTGCGGCGTTATGCCCATCATCTTCCGTGAAGAGCCTGGGAGTCCATCTGGACTCTCAGCTGACCATGGAGGCCCAGGTCTCTGCGGTCAGCAAGGTGGCCTTTTTTCATCTCCGACAGGCAAGGAGGCTGGCCCCCTATCTCTCCTGGAACGACCTCGCCACGGTGATCCAAGCCACGGTCATCTCAAGACTAGATTACTGCACCGCGCTCTACGTCGGCCTTCCTTTGTCGGCGATCCGGAAGCTCAAGCTGGTGCGCCCGGCTCCTGTCTGGTTCTCCAGCAGGCTGCCATATAACACCTGTTTTGCAGGATCTGCACTGGCTGCCAATCGAGCACCGGATCGCCTTCAAAGTGTTGGTTCTCACCTTTAAGGCCTTGCACGGCCTGGGGCCAGCGTATCTGAGGGACCGTCTCACTCCATATTGCCCTTTGAGATCACTACGGTCCGAGGATGCCAACTTCTTGGAGGTACCTTCGGCGAAGCTGGCACGGCTGACATCCACCCGCCGTAGGGCGTTCTCTGTCATAGCTCCCACGCTGTGGAACGCCCTCCCGGCCGACACTCGGGCAATGAAGGACCTGCTCCCGTTTAGGCGGGCTTGTAAAACCTATTTGTTTAGGCAGGCCTTCGATGGGTAGGCCCGTGCGTTCTTGGTTGTGCCACTGCACCAATTGTGTTGTTTTTACTGTGTTGCTTTGTTTTTAATTGTTCTTAACCTCTTGTATTTTATTATGCATTCGGCTCTTGTAAGCCGCCGCGAGCCTTCGGGAGTTGGCGGCATAGAAACCCAAATAAATAAATAAATAAATCATAATTCAGAAGCAGATCATTCACCTTACAGAAGTCAACAAATCTATGCAGGAGTCTTTTTCAAACCACACGGGAGAGGGATAGTAAGGCTGCATCATCCGCAAATAGCAAGAGGGGAACATGCTTTGGGCCAATCTTAGGGTGATGCCCGTCCACTTGGGCCAGGGCTTTAGGGAGATCATGCAAGAAGATGTTGAATAGAAGTGAGGCTAATACACACCCACTTTTGGACCTGGATTGGGTTCAATAGAAAACCCCTTTGGTATTTTACCTGGCAAAGGTTTTGGTTGTACAGTTTCTTAATCAAAAAAAGAAGTCTTGGGTCAATATGAAGGGCTGCTTAAAAACTTTTCTCTGTTCACGGAATCAAATGCTCCCTTGAGATCCAAGAAGGCCACACTTAGTTTATTAGGGCTATTTTTAGAGTATTTGTTGGCTAAGTGGGCCAAGATGTGGGCCTGATCTAGTGTTGATTTCCCCTTGGAAAATCCTGCTTGCTTGGGGCCAATTATGTTGTTTTGGTTGACCCATAGCTAACCTAGTCAGGAGGAGCTTGGCATAAATCTTCCCTATCATAGAGAGTAGACTAATAGGGCAATAGTTTGTTGGTTTATTTTGGTCTCCTTTTTTGAATATTGGGTCCATTACGGAGGAGGTCCATGCCTTTGGCATTGTCCCTGTTTCATTGATCCTTGTAAAAAGGTTTGCTAGCAGGTTTGCCCACTATATTGGATTTGCCTTCAGTATTTCAGGGATAATGGCATCACTGCTAGGGGCTTTATTTGGCTTTAAGTTGTGTATCAAGTGGATGATTTTTTGGCATGCAACCAGCTCCCAGCTTGGTACCACTGAAACTTCACTATCACTGTTTTCTTCGGGAGGGTTATTTTTGACAAGAAGTACTCGCCCCATCTCTCTAGGGAAGATAACTGCCCTGGGTGGATCCTGGGAGTAATTTTTTCTGTTTACTATCGACCAAAATGTCTTTGTATCATTTGACTGTGATGCCTCCAGCAGCTGATTCCAATCAGCTATGATGCAGGATTTATGTTTTTGGCCCATAAGCAATTGGAGCTGTTGCTTAGACTCTCTAATTGTTATAAGGAGGAGGTTGTTTGAAATATATTAAGGGTGGGGGGGAGGAGG
This sequence comes from Anolis apletophallus, assembly GCA_030556195.1. NCBI lineage: Eukaryota > Metazoa > Chordata > Lepidosauria > Squamata > Anolidae > Anolis > Anolis apletophallus. The sequence goes on along the minus strand of JARBWK010000011.1, from coordinate 51,382,172 downwards.
CTTACATTAAGAGAATGATGGGAAGAGGAAGTAGGAAAAAATGGGATGAGATATGGAAAGCAAGATAATTAAAAATGTCAATCAGAATAAAAGAAAATTATTTGGAAGTGGTATTTAACACTGAGAAGGCTAAGCATTATGAACAGAAACTATCACGAGAAATGCTGGTGAGGGTATCAGGAAACATAATGGTGTAGACCAGGTATGGGCCTATGCACATGCCTGACAGTGTTTTCCTCTATTGGGACACACAGTGCCCCCCCAAGTTTCATAAAGTTTGCAAACCCATCCAACTGGTCTGCATCATACAGTCTCTGCAATCTTCTCAGTTATAACAGTTCCAAGGGATTCGCCATTTTAGTGAAGAAGAAGAAGAAGAAGAAACAAAGGTGCTTGTGCTGCCGTGAGCTGCATTTGATGAAGTGGTTGCAGTTCACAAAAAGCACATGTCAAAGGCACACACATGCAGTATATATCAGGCATGGGCAAACTTGGGCCCTTGTTCCATGCGTTTCGGACTTCAGCTTTCAGAACGCTGCTGCCCGACTTCTCACTGGGGCTCCAGTGAGATGTCATATTACTCCTATTCTGCAGCAACTTCATTGGCTGCCTATCGAGCACTGGATCACTTTCAAAGTGATGGTACTAACCTTCAAGGCCTTGTATGGTCTAGGGCCAGTGTATCTAAAGGACCGTCTCACCCCCTACCAACCCCAGAGACCACTCAGTTCGGAAGATTTAAACCTACTGGAAGTGCCTAGCTTTAAAGCCGTTCGCCTAACATCGACAAGGCGCAGTGCTTTCTCTACTGTGGCACCATCTCTCTGGAATATCTTGCCAACTGAAGTTCATGCCCTGCAAGACCTATCGGCCTTTCGCAGGGCTTGTAAGACTCATCTGTTTCGGTTGGCATTCGAACTTTGAATTTTAATCTGGTACTAATTAATGTTAAGTTGTTTTATGGTGTTTCCATTCTGTGTTTCTATACTATATTGTGAGCCGCTCCGAGCCCTCAGGGAGTGGCGGCATACAAGATCGAATAATAAAGAAATAATAAATAAATAAAAAATAAAATTCGTAACAGCCAGTAGGCTGTTAAGAATTGGGGGAGTTGAAATCCAAAACAACTGGAGGGCTTTTTTTCATGTCAGGAATGACATGCCTTCATGCAGGAAAAGCACAATCAAAGCACCCCTGACAGATGGCCATCAAGTTTCAATAATATTAAAGATACTCAATAATAATAATGAGAGTTGGGGGAGACCCTGTGGGCCATCTAGTCCAACCTCCTCCTGCCATTATGCAGGAAAAGCACAATCAAGGCACCCCTACCAGATGGCCACTCGGCCTCTGCTTCAAAGCCTCCAAGGACGGTGCTTCCATTGGACTCCAAAGTGCTACACTTCCTCCTCCCTACCCGTTTTCCCTTTTATCCCTTCAATTGAGCCTCCCTCACAATTACTCAGCTGCCTGCCATCAGCACTGTTTCCAGCCTCAGTTTGCAGATCTTTCAGTTGGAGGCAAGGGGGCTGAGCCCTCAATATTCATCACACTATTTGCAGCCATGTAATAAAAGTTGAATATCCCAAAGGGGCCTGTAGTCATGGAATCACAGAGTTGGAAGAGACGACATGGGCCATCTAGTCCATCCCCGTACAGTGAGTTCCACTGCGGAACAGCTCTTCTTATGGTCAGGAAGTTCTTTCTAATGTTCAGGTAGGATCCCTTTTCCTGCAATTTGAACCCATGGCTCCCTTGTGCCCTAGTCTCTAGGGTAGAAGAAAGGAAGCTGGCCACTCCTCAATGTGGCATTCTTTCAAGTATTTCAGTATGGCGGCTATTATGATCTCTCCACATACCTAGCTCCCTAAGCACTTCCTCATAGGGCTTAGCTTCCAGACCTTTGATCTTTTAGTTGCCCGCTTCCTCTGGACTCCTTCCAGCTTAGAGTCAATCTCTCTCTTAAATTGTGGTGCTGAGAATTGAACACTTTCTTCCAAGTGACGTTTGACCAAAGCAGAACAGAGAGGCACCAGGACTTTCCTCCATCTAGACACTCGACTCCTTTGGATGGCTTTCTTAGCTGCTGCATCACATTCTTGGCTCATGTTCAGCTTGTTGTCCACGAAGATGTCAAGATCTTTCTCACATGGATGTCCCCTATCCTCTCTCTTTGCATTTCATTTTTTCCTTCCTAAGTGAAGTATCTTACATTTGTCCTTGTTGAAAATGCATTTTGTTAGTTTTGACCAATCAGCTCTCTAATCTGTTGACATCCTTTTGAGTTTTGATCCCGTCCTCTGGAGTATCCACTCTCCCTCCTCATTTGATCCCATCTGCACACTTGATCAGCATGCCCTCTAAACCTTCATCCAAGTCTTTATTTTTTATTTATTTATTTATTATTCACACTTGTTAGTCGCCACTCCCGGTGTGGCTCGGGGCGACTTACAACAGTGGAAGCACAGTTTAAAAACACAGTATTACGCAATAAAAACGCAATAAAACACAATAATACACAATAAAAATACAGTAAAAGCACGGTAAAATACACAGCAAAGCACAATTCATCAGGGTTGCATCCAGCATGGGAATGGGTAGTCAAGAAATTGCAGTCTTAGTCCCCGAAGGCCTGCCGAAACAGTAGGGTTTTGCATGCCTTCCGGAACGTCATTAGATCTTTAAGAACTATGCATTCCATAGTATAGGGGCGATTACCGAGAAGGCCCTCCATCTCGTGGCTGTAAGGTGGTACGTTTTGAAGCTGGGAGCCTCCAAAAGTTGGCACGACTCAGAACGTAGTGGCCTAGTGGGACAATATGGGATGAGGCGGTCCCTAAGGTACATTGGCCCCAGACCGTTCAAGGCCTAAAAGGTCACCTCGGAGTTGGTTGAGGTAGGCAGGATTTCCCTGGGTACTGGTTGTGGGGGGTCGGGAGCAGGTTAGGGTTTTGCCCTCCCTTCTGCTCGAGATCCCCGACTACAACTGGTGGGCCACTGTGTGATACAGAATGCTGGACTAGATGGGCTGAGGTCCGATTCATCATGGCTCTTCTTATGTTCTTATTTAGTACCAACACTTTGAAAGTGATCCGGCCTTCCACTGGTAGCCAATGCAGCTCGCGCAAAATGGGTGTTATGTGGCTGGCCAAGGGGGCGCCAGCCAGCAGCCGGGCTGCTGCATTCTGTACCAGTTTCAATTTCCGGAAGGAAGGCCAACGTAGAGAGCATTATAGTAGTCCAGTCTTGAGATGACCGTGGCTTGGACCACTGTGGCTAGGTCATGGCGGGAAAGGTAGGGAGCCAACTTCCTTGCCTGCCGTAGATGGAAGAAAGCAACTCTACTGACGACGGAGACGTGCGCCTCCATCGTCAGTTGAGAGTCCAGAGTGACGCCCAGACTTTTCACTGTTGACGACAGACGTAGTATCACGCCGTCCAGGGAAGGAAGCTGGATCCCCACTTTACCCAGACGACCCAGCCACAGGATCTCCGTCTTAGCTGGATTCACCTTCAACCTACTGGCTCGCAGCCATCCAGTGACGGCTTCAAGGCACTGATGGAAATTATCGGGTACGGTTTCAGGCCTGCCCTCCATCCCCAGAACGAGCTGGGTGTCATCCGCATATTGGTGACACACCAGCCCAAAACTACGGACCAGCCGAGCAAGTGGTCGGACATAGATGTTAAATAATAGAGGGAGAGGATTGCCCCCTGGGGCACCCCACAATGAAGTGGGGAGCCCCCGGAGACATCCCCGCTCCTCTTCACTCGCTGCGAGCGGTTCCGGAGGAAGGACAGCCAATCTAGGACTGTCCCCCTCACTCCGGCTCCAGTAAGGCAGTGAGTCAAAAGATTGTAATCGACAGTATCGAACGCTGCCATGAGGTCCAATAACACGAGCAGCACCGATCCGCCCTGATTGAGCTGGCACCGTAGCTTATCTGTGATGGAGACCAGGACCATCTCTGCCCCATGCCCTGAACGGAAGCCGGACCGGAAGGGGTCTAACCAAGTGGCGTCATCTAGGAAGGACTGCAACTGCCTCATTGCTGCCCTCTCAATTACCTTGCCCAGAAACGGAAGATTTGAAACTGGGCGGTAATTGGAGGGGACCGTAGGATCTAATCCCAGCTTTTTCAGCAATGGAGTGACCACGGCCTCTTTTCAAACCCTCTGGAAACACTCCTTGCTCAAGGGAGGTGTGAATTAGTCTCAACAGAGGGTCTCGTAACCCCTCCAGGCAAGCTTTCACAAGCCAGGAGGGGCACGGATTGAGGGAGCATGTGGTCGATCTAGTTGCAGTCACTACACTATCGACGGCTTCTGCGTTCAGTGGCTGAAACCGGTAGAAGGTGAATGAAGATGTTGAACAGAACTGGTCCCAGGATGGAACCGTCTTGATGGCACACAAATAGTCACTTCTTTCCAAGATGAAGAGGAAGAACCATTGGAGAGAAGCTCCCTTTGGGTTCAGTCACTTAACCAATGACAGATCCACCTCACAATAGCCTTGCCTGGCCCACTTTGGACTTGATTGCTTGCAAGGAGGTCATGGGGAACTTTGTCAAAGGCCTTCCTGAAATGCAGATATGCTCCACCCACAGGAGATCGCGAAACGACCAAAGTCGCTAACCACTTGATACGGACCAAATATATGGGTTATGTTGGACTTGATTTTACTTTGGTGAAAGGCTTTTTAAATGTATTTATTGTATTGTATTTTACTGTAAATTTTATTGTAAATGTATGATGTTTTTAGATTTTAAATGTTAGCATTGAATACTTGCTGTTTGTCGGTCTGAGTCCCTCTTCGGAGGTGAGAAGGCCGGGGTATAAAAGTTTTAAATAAATAAATTCCCTGCATCTACCCAACTTGTAACTCTATAGAAAAATAGATAAGATTACTCTGAATTATTGTTGACTTTTAGTGAAACCTGTATCAGGCCTAGCTGTTCGAAATTGTGGGATTTGAAGTTCAAAACACCGGGTGGGGGGGGGGGGGGCAAGCCTGCTGCGCCCCAAGGCAGCCCCCTCGCCATTCAAGCGCCCTTCCTTCCTTCCCTCCTTTCCCCCTTCCTTCCTTTTTTACTTCCTTCCTCCTCTCATTCTTTCCTCCTCCTTCTTTCATTCCTTTCTTTTTTCCCTTCCTTCCATATCTTCTTCCTCCCTTTTCCCTTCTCTCCTTTTTTCCTCCCCCCTTCCCTCCCTTCTCCTTCTTCCTTCTCTCCGTGCTTCCTTCTCCTCCCTTCCCCCCTGACTTTGCCTTCCTTTCTTCCCTCCTCCTCGGAAACCCGCCCTTCCGCGCATGCGCCCTGCCCGCTCCCGCTCTAGAAACCCAAAGTCTGATTTGGGAGTGCCAAGGAGGCAGGTCCAGCCAGAGGGACAGCCAGGTGAGCCCAGGCCGAGAGAGGGGGCTTCTTTCCTCGAGCCCCCACCTCTTCCTCCTCCTTCTCGCCGTATGTGCCAGTCCAGCGCGTCGGCCAGGCCTGGGCAAACTGCAGCCCTCCTTCCCTTCGGGCTGGTTGGGCCTTCCACGCCCAGAAGCCAGGCCCCTTGCAGCCTTTTATCTATTGAGGCCTGGGCCAACTTGGGCCCTCCCTCCAGGTGTTTTGCACTCCAACTCCCACTATTTCTAACCACCGGTATGAATGGCCCAGGCCTGTTCTAGTGTCTTCAAAACATGGGGGAAAGTTTATTAAACCGCACAAACTTGGCTTTTGCGGGAGGGAGGGGCATCCTGCTAGAGTACGTTGTGCTCTAGTTTTGCAATGAAGATCGCATCATACGCTCAAACAATTGATGATGATGAATGTGATACAATTTTTGTCCCTGAGTTATCAGTGTCATTATTTTCTAATTGGTTCTGTCATCAAAACTTGGGAAAAAGTTTATTAAATGGCACAAACTTGGCTTTTGCTGGAGGGAGGGTGGGACAGCCTGCTAGAGCACACTTGGCTCTCCTGTTGCAATGAATATCTCATGGTGTTTATACTGATTAATAATAATAATAAAAATGATAAATAACTATGTAACACTTTGATAATTGTTCCTGGGTTATCAATGTCATTTCCTAATTGGTTCTGTCACAAAAAGTTTATTTATTAAACTGCCAAAACTTTGATTTTGCAAGAGCTGGGTATGTTTAGCCTGCAGACAGGGCCGTAGCCAGGATTTTGATTGGGGGGGGGGGGCTGAGACTGGGTGGAAGAGGGTCTACCCTAGCAAACCTTTTGTATTGTTATCCCAATAACCCCATTAATGTGGGATATAATGAGCATGGTGATCAGATCATGATATGAATAAACATAACACTTTAAATAATGTACCAGTAAGGCCTTTTCGCAGACCACCCTGAGAATTTGGGGGGCTGAAGCCCTTAGCCCCCCTGGCTACATGCCTGCCTGCAGAAGAGAAGGCTGAGAGGAGACATGATGAGGCAGGGATCAAGAGGGGAAGTCCTAGGGAGAAGGGAGCAGGCTTGTTTTCTGCTGCTCTGGAGACTAGGATGCAATGGAGTAATTGCTTCAAACTACGGGAAAGGAGATTATACCTGAACATGAGGAAGAACTTCCTAATGGAGAGAGAGAGTTCAGCAGTGGAACTCTCTCTCTCTCTCTCTCTCTCTCTCTCTCTCTCTCTCTCTCTCTCTGCCCTGGAGTGTGGTGAAGGCTCCTCCTCTGCAGGCTTTTAAACGGGTTAGATGGCCATCTGTTGGGGGGTTGAGGACGATTTTCCTGCTTCTTGGCAGAATGGAGTTGAACTGGATGGCCCACCAGGTCTCTTCCAACTCTAGGATTCTATGAAATAGTAAGGGTTTTAAAAATAGTAATACTAATAACCAGGCATCTCTTTTTGTATTGCACCCAAACAGGGTTTCCACATCCAAACTTGAAGCCAGTGAAAATTCAGATGCTTTGAACAAATGGACCACTTTGAGAATTTGCTGCAAGAGCATAAAGAAAGGTAACAAATTTTCTCCCTTTGTTTCAGTTTATTTCCAGTATCATGTTACCACATTGTCATTTCCAAATATTCTCCTACGGTTTAGATGGACTCTGCATATAGGAGGGGTGTTCAGGTTAAACTGGGACTTCTAATTTTACAGGTGTAGAAATGGATACTAGCGTGGTGGTTCTTCCCGCCTTGGCAAGTGGCACGTGTGCCCTTTGTCTTATGGGTGGTACATATACATGCAGTTTCCACCCTTGAAATGTGTTCTTTTTTATCAACTCAGAAGTTCCGGTTTGACTTGAATGGCTCTTGTATATTCCTTATTAGTCGATTTCTTCCCATTCAATCCAGAAAAAGTATATTAACAAGCTAGAACATGTCTACAAAAGGGCAACCAAAGTGATCAACACTTTGGAAACCAAGCCCTATGAGGAATGGCTGAGGAGCTGGCTTGATTTAGCTTAGTTTAAGCAGGGGTGCTCATTGCGTCGATCGCGAGCTACTAGTCGATCTTCGGCCCTCTTCCAGGTGATCTTCGGGCCTCACCAGCCGGATAGGGCGCTCCCGCCATGCCATGCGCGCATGTGCTCCAGCCGCTGGCCTCCGCTCCAGCGGTGCTTTTTCCGCCCGCGGGGCATTGCAGAGGACGAGGGAGTGCAAGGCAGAGTCTTCGAGGGCCCCGCCTAGCGCTCCCCCGCCCTCTGCAATGCCCTGCGGGAGGAGCCAGCAGCGGGAGCCCGGGAGAGCAAGGAGGAGCTTTCGAAGGCTCCGCCTCGCGCTTCCTGGTTCCCGCTGCCGGCTCCTCCCATGGGGCATTGCAGGGTGGGGAGCGCTAGGCAGAGCCCTCGAAGACTCTGCCTTGCACTCCCTCGCCCTCTGCAATGCCCCATGGGAGGAGCCAGCAGCGGGAATGTGGAAGCGTGAGGCGGAGCCTCCCGCGCGCCGCCGCTCCTCCCGCCCGCCACCCCTCCCGCGGGGCATTGCAGAGGGCGAGGGAGTGTGAGGCGGAGTCTTCGAGGGCTCCGCCTAGCGCTCCCCCGCCCTCTGCAATGCCCCGCGGGAGGGGCGGCGGTGCGCGGGAGGAGCGGCGTGTAGATGATGCGCGCGTGCGCACGCTGGGAAGGTAGAACTTCACTTTTTTCAAAAAAAAAAGTAGCTCGCATGCTTAAAAAGTGTGAGCACCCCTGGCTTAAAGGAAAGGCTGAGAAGGGATGTGATAGCCTCGCTTAAGTATTTGGAAGGATGCCATATTGAGGAAGGGGCAGGCTTGTTTTCTGATGCCTTAGAAACTAGGACATGGAACAATGGATTCAGAGGGCAGGAAAAAAGATTCTGAGCTGTTCGATAGTGGAATATGCTTCCTCGGAGCATGGTGGCACATCCTTCTCTAGGGGCTTTTAAGCGGAGACCAGATGGGTCATGTATTTATTTATTTATTTCAGGATTTTACCCCGCTCTTCTCAACCCCCGAGGGGGGACTCAGAGCGGCTTACAGCACGGCACAATTCGATGCCACATCAACAGCGTAAAACCCCAAACCCCACAACCCATTAAAACATTAAGGCATTAAAATACAATCCCTCAACACATCTACAATCATTCCACTTAAAACAGAAGTGCTTCGATTGAGTGTTCCTGCATTGCAGTGATTTGGATTGGTTAGACCTTGTGGTCTCTTCTGTTGATAAATTGAGATAAATCACCTTCCTTATCTCAGCTGCGACCTTCCAAGTTTCTACTTAAAGGCATGAACTGGTAAAGAAACCGAACTCCTTAATTCAGTTTTCACTGAAAGTGGTGTTGTGTCTTTATTTCAACAAATATACAAGACAACTTTCAATCATGTCCACTCACATCTCAGCACACTGCAGGAAGCATATTTCTCTCGTATCAGAGCTTCTTCAGCCAGCACAGGAAGCTGCAAAAGTGACCCTCTACCAATACTACACATCTCTATGTTTTAACTCATGCATTTCTGAAACCACACAGTTTAAACTCTAAGCAATTTTCACGCTAGAAAACATTACATACTAACGTCTTCCAACTCTATGAAATTGAATGGAAGAGGTTGTAAGAGGGGACTCTGCTCCAAAACGGACCCTCCCCAGATGCCTTTCACTCCCTCAATTCCAGGCAACAATCCTGTTCTTGGTTTCATAGACAAAAACATCCAGTTTGAAGGAAGGGAAAAGTAAAAGAAGGAAAAGAGCTGTTTTGAAGCAATCAGTCACCAGAGACTCCCTCAGATCAACAAGACAGCCGCCGTGTCACTTTCTATCAATCCCATTTTTAAAATTGTATTTATGTACTTTATTTTGTCCCGCCTTTCTCCCAATATATGTAGTGGAAACTCAGGGTGGCCAACAATAAATATGCAAATTGAAACCGTGTAAATGCATTAGATTAAAATGTGAATATAAAATGAAAAACAGTTGAACCCTTTATGTTATTAAACCATTAAACAAAAATATCCAAATGCATTCAAAACAACAAAGTCACTCCCAAATCCCAATCACACTGTCCCCAGTGGCCTGCCTCTCATCATTCCATAGATGCCTGATGGCAAAGATATGCATTATAGCAGGCATGGGCAAACTTTGTCCCTCCAGGTGTTTTGGACTCCCACAATTCCTGGCCTCAGGCCCTTTCCTTTCCCCCCTCAGCCATGGCTGAGGGGGGAAAGGAAGGGGCCTGAGGCCAGGAATTGTGGGAGTCCAAAACACCTGGAGGGACAAAGTTTGCCTATGCCTGCATTATAGTAATCCTGACAAGATGCAACTGGAAAAAGAACAAGCTCCGTTGAAACTGGGCAAAAGCACTCTTTTCTTGTCACTGCTTACCCACGAGTAAACCACTTACAAGTAAACCACTATAACGATGCTACATTGAATTCGGGGCATGGACAGTCATACAGTTTCATTGTGGTATATTACAGGTACGTGTGGCACTAATGGGGTAAATCTGGGACAGTTCCATGATTGAATAATCTGAGTTACAGTTGGGCTATTTTATTTGTGTGGATAAGCCTGGCATTAACATCCATAGCATTTTTGTTGAAGCAGTTAGGTAGATGCGGAGCAATAAATTAAAATTGAACCCAGATAACTGGAATATTTTTGTATTGGTAGTTCTTGGGCCTGGGAATTGGGTAAGCAACCTACCTTGTGTAGGGTTGTTTTGATTATTGTTGTTATTATTATTATGTTTATTATGTCCTTTAGCTCTCCCAAAGGAAACTCAAAGTGGCTTACAATTAAAAGTACAACCACATAACTTAAAATATACAAATATGCAAACATTAAAACAGAATTAAATATAACAATGTTAAAATTTACAGGTAAAATCCATTAAGCACGTAGTTTGATTATTCCGTTTGCGGATTTTTTTTCTCTAGTGAAAAATCAGAGATGATGTTACAGTATAAAATCACTAAAATATGTTTTTAATGTTTTAAAATTAAATTAGCAGACAACCTCCTAAGAAAGAGTGTCAAGTTATTCTGGCAACAGGACCATTTGTACACCACTGCTTTTATTTATTTTTATTTTATTTATTTATTTACTTCATTTCTACCCTGCCTTTCTCAACCCCGGAGGGGACTTAAGGCACTTAATAAATTTGGCAAAAGATTAATGCCGCACAGGGAAACAATAAAACACATCTTATCTAAATATAATACAATCTAAACGTAAACGCCTGCGTAAAAAGCCAGGTCTTAAGATTTTTTCTAAAGACCAGGAAGAATGGGACCTGCCTGATGTCACTGGGGAGGGAGTTCCACAGCCGAGAGACCACCACCGAGAAGGAAGGCCCTGTTTCTCGTCCCCACCAGTCACGCCTGTGACGGAGGCGGAACTGAGAGCAGGACCTCCCCATCTGATCTTAAATCTCTTGTAGGTTCATAGAGGGAGATGTGTTTGAACAGATAAGTTGGACCAGAACTGTTTAGGGCTTTATAGGCCAAGACCAGCACTTTAAGCTACATTCAGCTCGGTAGCAAACGGGCAGCCAGTGGAGCTGACGTAACAGAGGAGTAGTATGCTCTTTGTACGCCACCCCAGTTAGAAATCTGGCTGCCACCCGTTGGACTAATTGAAGCTTCCAGGCCGTCTTCAAATGCAACCCCACGTAGAGTACGTTGCAGTAGTCTATTCAGAGCACGGACCATCCACCCAGATCCTTTTATCAATACATTTTTAGTATGGTTTAATGGTTTTTAACTGTGAATTTTTAAATACTGTTTATATTTAATCCTGCTTTAATGTTTGCATATTTATATATTTTAATTTGTATGCAAATACTTTTATGTTAAGCCACTTTGAGTCTCCTTCGGGAGAGATAAAGCAGGGTATAAATAATAATAATAATAATACTTCTTAAATTGCATGCTAATGCTTTTATCTCAAGCTGCGTTGAGTCTTCTTCGGGAGAGATAAAGCGTGATATTAATAATAATAATAGTAAGAAGAAGAAGATACAAATACAAATATTCAGAAATATGTCTAGATGCTTTGCATTTACCTTTAGTTTTGTCTATTTGGTAGAATCTCTAAGGATATTCCAAGTGACTATGGGAAACAGACAGGTAGCAGCCAGATTAATGAAACTGACAGAAAATCAAAACGCCTTCGAAGGAAGAGGAAGCTGCTGTTGGATTCTGACGATGAGGAAGAAAATGCCGATGATGAGGAGGTATAGAGTATATTGCTTTTAATTGAAATGGTGGTGTTCTATCTTGGAAGTTATCAAAGTAACTATATATTTTATGAAATTTTGGAATTGAAAACAACTTGAAATTTGTATTTGCAAAATGCTTTCATGCTGAAAAGCTTCAAATGAAATGCCTGAGAAACGTGCTGTCTGAATGTATGTATTATATTTACATATTTACATAGTACTTTCTTCCAAGTCTCCCAACGTTAACAACAAAACTCCCACTAAAAGAATGAGACTGTCATTCCTAAGTTTGAAAATCATGATGTATTTTATTCACTTGTTAACATACAGTATGTCTAGGAAAGATATGTTTGTGTAAGAAATTAAAATGTTACATATTTGTGTCTAGGAAAAGAGCAAATTTCATTTGAAAAATTGCAGGAATCTTAAGCCAGTTAAACAAGGTAAGTTCAGGGTCTTATTTTTAGTATTCAATAATAACAACAACAATAATAATGTATTTCTAACCCACACCTCACTCCCTGAAGGGTCTGAAAAACTTCCCTAAACTGTAGTCAAATCGAATATTTGTAACTCAGGGACTGGATACGCACGCAAGTTCTGTTGTACTACTTCAACATTTTCCATCATATAGAACACATTAAGCTACATTTAAATAATCTTTAAAATCTGAATAAAAAGAAACAGTGAGAATCCCATTGTAAGAAGTTTGGCACATTTTGTCCTAGCTCTTAGCAGACATTGCAAAATAGGCATCAATACTTGATGTTTAGTTTGCTTAATGCACTTATTTAGCTTTGCTATTTTTTTCTGTTGTTTACAAACTTGTACATCTATAAAACTACATTTTGTACTATTATAATTCAAAATTTTAAAAACGCAGGTTATTTCCTCCTTTTTTATTTATGTATTATTTTATTTTATTAGTTTACATAAATGGTTCTCTCTGTCAATTTAGTTTCCCAACAAATGGCATTAGAATTATTGAGGTAAACAAAAGAGCAGAGTTATGTAACGGTAAGGGCAAAACTGACACACAAGCACAAAGCTATATCGAAAATATATATAATTAGTACATACATACGTGCACCTTAGGGTGTGACAAGTCCCATTGGCATAATGCCGCACACTGGGAGAGTCCCAAATTAAAGTCCGGTATGGCTGGTGGTCAGTCCTTGGTTGCCAAAAAGTCACTTCCAAAAGGTGAAAATAATTGTAAATCCAATGATGGGATATAGGAAAGATGTAAAGAGGATCGGGGTAGTAGACATTCAAGGAAAGATTCCAGGACGCGGGAGACAGTAGATGGAAGTCTCCTCGAGTAGGATCGAGTTATGTACTAATTTCGATATAGCTTTGTGCTTGTGTGTCAGTTTTGCCATTAGAATTATTGAGCCCTCGGTGGCACAACGGGTTAAACCCTTGTGCCAGCAGGACTGAAGACCAACAGGTTGGGAATTTGAAGCCGGGTAGAGCGTGGATGAGCTCCCTCTGTCAGCTCCAGCTCCTTCATGTGGGGACATGAGAAAAGCTTCCCAAAAAGATGGTAAAACATCCAGGCAATGTCCCCTGGACAACAGCCTTGCAGACAGCCAATTCTCTCACACCAAAAAGGACTTGCAGTTTCTCAAGTCGCACTAACATGGGGGGAAAAAACCCAGTCGAGATAACTGTCTATCCATCCACATCGTCAAAGAAAAAGTGGCAGGGGATAGCTATTGTTTTCTGCCACAATAGCTCTATAGATATACTGTTTTTACCCTGCCATTTTGTCTTTGGTTTCTCAGATTTTCCTGGGAAGAGCTGTGTATGGAACTGGGTGTCCTATTTAGAAGAAGAACACATGCCAGCTGCTCCACTAAAACTTTTCAGAGAGGTTGGTTGGCATCCTGTTGAAAGTTTTTCTTTATTTTGATCCCTTGAATTGGTAACTGCTTTTAGACATCCTGACACGTGTGGCCTATATTCAGTGTTAGTTCCATCAAGAGTAGGCTAGAACTGACCAGGACCCTGTTACTTTTCATGTGTTCTTTTTTGCAATTATGAACTGGAATAGTTCATATGAACTGGAATAGTTCATAATTGCTTTGGTTGTTGTTTTTTGCAATTATGTTGTTTTTTGCAATTATGAACTGGAATAGTTTTACTTTTTTGCCTCAAACAAACTGTGGGTAAAATTTATTGTTGATTTGGAGGGGGGGGGGGGTGTAATTGAATTAGAGTTCCTGCCCTCATTACAAATTAGATCTGTATCCTGACCCAGTCTTAGTGATGGAAGCTGGGGAGAGCAGCAGCCACCAACTAAGATTGTCTGGTACCATCATCTCTGGCAACTATGATCTCTGCAAAACTCCTGCCAGGCTCGAGCCAGTCTCTTTGGCCTCTTCTGCATCAAGACCATCCTCAAAGACTATATTGCATCAGCTGGTCTTATCAAGAGTTTGCTGATTCTCTTGTTGACTTCGTCAGTGAAAAAACCTGTGAAGAGGTCTTTGAAGGAGGCTTCTTCCCAATGGAAAAGGGCTTAAGATGAATGTTATATGTGATGCAGCCAATACATTTATACCCTCGGGAGGGTTGATGGGGTTATTTCCAACGAAATCTTTGCCCAGCGATTCTAGATGTTTCTGAAGAGGCACTACGCAGGTGTAGTAAAACAGTTGTGTGAATTCACAGAAGTACAGTTACAATGAGGCAATCTGTCCTTACCCAAGTTCACCCATGGGGTTTCTATCAGTGAGTGTCAAGCAACCTTACGAAAAAAGAATCTATATCAGGCCTGGGCCAACTTTGGCCCTCCCTCCAGGTGTTTTGGACTTCAACTCCCACAGTTCCTGACCTCAGGCCCTTTCCTTTCCCCCGTCAGCCGCTTAAGTTGGCCCAGGCCTGATCTATATGATAACAATGGATCTTTTACTTATGTAGACTGTTGACATTGTAGCAAGGTTTATTTGTATAAAAATAAACATTTCTCTTTTATTCTTTTCTGTTGCAGTCTCAATCATTCCCACAAAACAAAAATGGATTTAGAGTTGGAATGAAATTGGAGGGCCTCGATACTGAACATCCATCTTTATTTTGTGTCCTTTCTGTTGATGAGGTATTTGCCTGTCTTTATAATTTCACCAACCCTGTATAAAAGGCATGGACCAAAGTTTGCCCATGCCTGTTTTATAGTTACTCCTTTAATGTCTTTTCCAGCTGTTCTTGCTCTGTGCAGTATCTCTATCACTAACAGAAACAATTGTGGTGAAAGAGAACATTCTTACCTGGTTTCTTTCTCTATTTTACACAAATTTGTCAGTTCTGCATTAATCAGGATTTGAACATTTTGCGTGTCATGGATCTGCTTACGGTCCAAAATGCACGTTCTCCATGACAGCAACAATACATTGTCAAACATCTTTACAGCATTTTTTAAAAAATCTGAGGGTTGGCCTATTTTCATTATGAGTCTCATCTATTATATAAAGGGGTTCCCATCATGGACCGACCGTCCCAAACAAAGAAACCTTACAACGCAGAAACACCAAACTTGCCAACAGAAATAGGCCTCAAGCAAGGTAGGTTTGTAGCAAAGAAACTCCCCCCCCCAAACCTAAAAGACCCCCAAAACGAGTAAAAAAACCCTACATTTCCCAGCATCCTCTAGGGCTGTCAACGACTCTCCCAGCCTCTACATTCTGACAACATGATTGGCTGCCAATAAGGGTGGATTTGCATAACTCCTGTACTGGCCAGCCAACATGAACATTCCGACCCATAACAAACTGTCAGAGGAGGATAAGGCAAAGGGCTGAGGCACAAACACAAACACCCAATTCACTTCCCACATAAAATTTACACCCATACAAATCACAGACCACGCCCAAAATTGACAGTAAGGCTTCATTAACTTAATTTCCCTGGCTAGGCCTCACTTAATGGAATGCTGTTTACGCTCTGAATTGACAGTAAGTCTTCATTAACTTGATTCTCCCGACTACGCCTCAGCTCATTGGACATTGTGTATGGCCTGAATTGACAGTAAGGCTTCATTAACTTGCTGTTCCTGACTAGGCCTCAGCTCATGGGACATTGTGTATGGCCTGAATTTACAGTAACCTACCTTGGCACACAGAGCCCCTATGACCCACGCTACTTTCTACTACAGTTTGGAGGAGGGTGGACCATGGATTATGGGACTTGAAGTACCTCCATGGATAATGGGATTTGTACTACTTCAAAACCCATCATTCCCCACAGACCATTGTGGCCCAGAACCAAGACCGATAAAGACCAAACTTGGCACACAATGCCCCCCATGACCCACACTCCATCCGACTTCAGTTCAGAGGAGGACACACCATGGATAATGGGATTTCAAGTACCTCCACTCACTTCCAAAGTACCCCACCCACACACGCATCAACCTCTACATCAACACAGCAGATGGAAAGACAAAAAACATTGTATATCCACAAGCAATGCAGAACGCCAGCAACACCACACACCCCCAGGACTTCAACATCCCACCCACCAGAACAACCCACAACGACACAGCCATGGCCCCAACAACACCATAACTAACAACGATTCCAACCCTTACATACTCAGACTTTCTCGCATCTCCTAAATAGGGCACAGCAACGCGTGCTGGGTACAGCTAGTAGCTTTATAAACAAGTACCTTGGTCCCCATCCTCAAACACTCTCTGCTTCATTCGGAAAATGCTGCGCTCGCAGAGCTCAGGCAGTGTTGTATTTCAGTGACAATGTTGACTTTTGTGGAGAGGTGGCGGCCATTGTAGCAGAAATGGTCAACATTTTCTAATTTTACACAATGAAGCTGTATTTCTGGCATTGCAAGGGGATTGGCTGGTTCCTTTTGCTTAAGGAGAACTTTGGTTTTCCCTGTGTTCAATGAGAGGCCGAGCTTCTTATATGCTTTTGCAAAGATATTGAGAGTGACTTGTAGGTCTTCTCTTGAATGTGCACAGACTATGTTATCATCAGCATATATTATCTAATAGTTACTTCTCGCTTTTAAACATTTAATATCTAACGTTAATTGTTGTCCCAAGCTTCAAAAGGATTCAGTCCAAAATGAGAATATTTTAATTGTATTGTTCTTTATTTCCATTTGCAGGTGCAGGGGTACAGAATGAGGTTACATTTTGATGGTTATTCTGAGTGCTATGATTTCTGGGTTAATGCGGACTCTCCAGACATTCATCCTGTTGGCTGGTGTGAAAAAACAGGCCATAAGCTGCTCCCTCCTAAAGGTATTTACCTACCTATCTAATCATCACCTTTCCTAGATACAAAGCCTGTAAGCGCTGCAGCATGGCTACACTAGCCAAGTAAAGTGGAGGAAGGTGTTCAGAAGACTAAGTCTATCCAAATATATATGTAAAATACATGAAATACTTCCATGGCAAACTGGTACACAACATTATTTCTGAAATTGGCCTTAAATTGTTTATTAAATTATTACATTACATTTATTATAAGAACATAAGAACATAAGAAGAGCCATGCTGAATCGGGCCTCAGCCCATCTAGTCCAGCATTCTGTGTCACACAGTGGCCCACTAGTTGTACACAGGGATCTCTAGCAGAAAGGAGGGCAAAACCCTCACCTGCTCCCGACCCCCCACAACCAGTACCCGGGGGAAAATCCTGCCTGCCTCCATCAACACAGAGGTGTCACTTGGATGTCCATTTCAGTAACTACTGATTCCCTTGGTATCCATGAATCTGTCTAATCCTGCCTTGAAGCTGTCCAGGCTGACAGCTGTCACAAGCCTCCTCTGGAAGTGAGTTCCATAACCCAATGACCCTCTGGGTGAAGAAATATTTCCCTTTATTAGTCCTCACTTTCCAACCTTGGAGCTTCAGGGAGTGCCCCCTAGTCCTAGTGTTGGGTGACAGAGAAAATATTATTCTATATTCACCTTTTCTATCCCATGCATGATTTTATACACTTCGATCAAGTCACCTCTTAAACGCCGTCTTTCAAGGCTGAAAAGACCAAGGCGTTGCAACCTGATTTCATAAGGGAGCTGCTCCATCCCTTGGATCATTCTTGTTGCCCTTCTTTGTACCTTTTCCAGTTCCGTTATATCCTTCTTGAGGTGCGGAGACCAGAATTGTACACAGTACTCCAGATGTGGCCTCACCATAGATTTGTAGAGAGGCAATACAACATTTGACGACCTATTTATTATTATTACATTTAATAATAAAATGTATTTATTATTACATTTATTATTTTATCCTATTTATTACTGTTATTATTACATTTATATTATTTTACTCTGTTATTATTTAAAACACAAAAAGATTAATACACAACAAACAAGGTCACTTTGCTGGCTGTTGTTATTTTACTCTCTTTTATTATTGGAAGGATACGTGGGCACACTTACACTGAAGGAGATTTGAATAATGGTTTAATCAGAGTTAGACAGTCTTATCTTAAATTACAGTTTTATGTAAATATTCAAAAGCATCTAAGCTACCGATTCTTCAATTAATGTATTTTTATTGGTATCTATTTTTATTTTGAAATTTACCCATAGCTGCTGCGTTTTCCTCCATCAGCTTAGACTTGAGTCAATACATTTTTCCATTTTTTTGTGGTAAAATTAGGTGCCTCAGTTTATATTTGGGTTGGCTCATAATCGAGTATATACAGTATATATCTCCTTTTCTTCCAAAAAGACAATCAAAGTGGCTTCTGTCTATTTAATAAGCCAATTGCTTAAAAGGAACACCCCGCAAACAGAAACATAGACGTATTAATACTAGGAAGAGTTCTTCTGTCTTACTATGTGAGATGGATCGATAGCTTTCTTTCACAATACGTATACAGTTGAGCGCTCTAGCTAGAGGTCAGCTGTGACCAGCAGTGCTGTAGAATTTGAAGAGGCATGAATGGAAGGCGAAAGAGGAAAATGTGCCAAGACGAAGATGCATCAAGCCAACCCCTACCGAGACCGCCTTCCACCTGGAAACCAATGCCCTCACTGCGGGAAAACATGCAGGTGAAGAATAGGGCTCCGTAGCCACATATGTATCCATCGCCAAGACACATCACTTGGAGGACCATCATCCTCAGACTACGAGGGTTCGTCTAAGCAAGCACAATTGAAATTAGGTATTGGGAGTTTTATGGGGGAAGCAGGTAGTGGTTTTTAACTTTGAATATGTTTTAATGGATTTTAACTGTGAATGTTTAATACTGATCTGTTTAATTCTGTTTTAATGTTTGCATATTTGTATATTTTAAATTATATAGCCATACTTGTGATGTAAGCTGCTTTGAGTCTCCTTTGGGAGAGATAAAGCAGGGTATAAATAAGCAAACATCATAATTATAACTCATGCAATACATTAAAACCAGATATTACTCCCAGCATCTGAGAATACTTAATATCATGGAAATACGAGAGTTGGAACTTTAATAGTGGCAACACTGCTGGAAAGATGCCATGCAACGAAACCAAATCATGTTGTGTTAGTTACATACCTACCTTCTAAACAAAAAAACTTGCCCTTCCTATTTCACGCACATGCAGAGTGACGCAAAGAACTGAGCCTCGTATTAGCTTGCGGTCTAAAGTAAGTGTTGTCAAGATGTTTGCGAAACAAGAACAACGGAGTTAGAATCATAGAATCATAGAGTTGGAAGAGACCTCGTGGGCCATCCAGCCCAACCCCCTGCCAAGAAGCAGGAAAATTGCATTCAAAGCACCCCTGACAGATGGCCATCCAGCCTCTGTTTAAAAGCTTCCAAAGAAGGAGCCTCCACCACACTCCGGGACAGAGAGTTCCACTGTTGAACGGCTCTCACAGTCAGGAAGTTCTTCCTATTGTTCAGATGGAATCTCCTTTCTTGTAGTTTGAAGCCATTGTTCTGCGTCCTAGTCTCCAGGGCAGCAGAAAACAAGTTTGCTCCCTCCTCCCTATGACCTCAGCCATAGGGACTTCAGCCATCACAGATTTTGGTATTCACTGGGGTCCTGGAACAAAAACCCAATGGATCACAAGGGCCATTGTAGTTTATAATTTAATAAAAGGTTTTGCAAGGCAAAAGAGAAAATTTTGACTGGAGCCAGGCATTGGAACTTTTAAAAGGAATTGGAATTCATAATAGGAATTAGAAATGTTCACTACCTTCTGAACTGCAATGAAGTTTCAGATTAATTACTACCAACTGCAATGGCTATTTAAAAAGAGAAAGAAAAGGAGAGTGGTGTTATTATTATGATGTTTGTCTATATCCTTTTTTGATAGCGTCTGGCTAAGATTTAAAATAAAAGGTTTTGCAAGGCAAAAGAGAAAATTTTGACTAGCCAATTGGAACCATGGAATTCATAATAGGAATTAGAAATGTTCACTACCTTCTGAACTGCAATGAAGTTTCAGATTAATTACTACCAACTGCAATGGCTATTTAAAAAGAGAAGAAAAGGAGAGTGGTGTTATTATTATGATGTTTGTCTATATCCCCCTTTTTTTTCCATAAGTAAGCAAAGCATTACAATACCATTTTAAACACCTTGTAGCTAAACAACATCCCCAGTGGCACAATCGGTTAAACCCTTGTGCCTGCTGGACTGCTGACCAAAAGGTCAGCAGTTTGAATCCGGGGAGCGGGGTGAGCTCCCATCTGTCCCATCTGACATGAGAGAAGCCTCCCACAGGATGGTAACACATCTGGGCAACGTCCCCTGGGAAATGTCCTTGCAGATGGCCAGTTCTTTCACACCAGAAGCGATTTGCAGCTTCTCAAGTCACTCCTGACACAGAAAATAATAATCCTAAAACAGTATTTAACATCAGTAGTATTATAATGATATATACACCCTGCCTATTCCATAAGGGTCACTGTCATACAAATTCAGACTTCTCCCCTCTCTACGTCTATTGCTGAAAAGCACTGTGTTTATACCAATGTATGAAACAATTATTTCATTAACCAATCTCACTTGTTTTTCTCTTCCCCCCCCCCCCCAAAACAGGTTACAAAGAGAAGTTGTTTAATTGGACGTCATACTTGAAAAACTGCAAGGCTCCAGCTGCCCCAAAGACTCTTTTCAAGGCCACGAGCACAGTGAGGCACCGTTATGCCCTTTTGTTCTCTTGACTTACTTTGTATTTTGTTCAACTCTTTATATGTCAGAATGTCATTGTTCCCTTTGCATGGGCTAAAACTGCTTTAAGGCATTAAATCTATGTGTAGTACACAGGCGGTCCCCAAGTGGAGATGCTACCGTGTAGGTATATGTGTTTTGAATGACAGGGAATTAGCAAGGACAAAAGTGGCTGAGCAGTGGAAGAACAAATTAACCAGCCCCTCTGTTAATTTTTCTGAGAAATATGCGGACTGAAAATACAGGAACAGCACATGTTCAACCATTGCAGTTGAGTGATTAATAGTATCATAAATTTACAATAATGAATAAAGGAGTCAGTCTACTTACAGGGGCAGCATCTCCTTTGGTAGAAAGGGCACCCATGAATTTGGACATTTTCTTTTTCATAACCAAATAAATGTACTGAATTATTTCAGTAGCAAGAAATACATTATTTAGAGATGGGTAACCCACAGAAATTAAATCTTATAATCTCAGAGTTGGAAGAGACCACAAGGGCCATCCATCCCAACGTCCTGCTAAGTGGGAACACGCAATCTCAGTTTTGTGTTTGGTCAAGGTCCTGTTCATCAAGGCATAACACTGCTGGAAAACATAAATATAAATCTCAGAGTGGGATCAGCAAAAGTCAGAATCCCAGAGACAATTGGTATCTTAAACCAGGGGTCCCCAAACTAAGGCCCACAGCCTGGACTCAGCCCTTTAAAACCCTTTACCCAGCCCCACCCTGAACCTGAGGATTGCCCTAAGTCTGAAATGCCTTGAAGGCACACAACAGCAACAATCCCCATTAACTTGACTCTCTTCCCAGCCAAAAGCAGGCCCACGCTTCCCATTGAAAGACTGGAAAATTTATGTAGGTTAATATTGTTTTTGTCTACAATATTGTCTTGTCCTTTCGGGTTTTTGGTTGGGTTTGGTTTTTTTGCACCAGTTATAAGATCTGTGCCATGTGCATAGGAATTCATGTTTTTTTCAAACTCTACTCCAGCTCCCCAACATTCTGAAGGACTGAGAACCAGCCCTGGGCTTAAAATATTTGAGGAACCAGAGTCAGAGTCCAAAAATCAAACATTGAGGATTTGTCGTCTGAGTTCCAAGGTCAAAGGCCAGGGTCTCTTGCAAACAAAAGGCACGGTCCACAAGTCAAATGACAAAGATTCTTGCCACGAACCGGAGTCCATAAATTCCACACCAGGAAGTCAGTGCCAAGGATTTTAGGATCAAAACAAATGGATTGAAACCAAGTTCAGAGCCACAAAGTCAGGAATGCCAGGAGTTTGAGACAAAGCAAAGGGCAGGGCAGCAGAGACAGGGTCCAGAAAAAGGATACAATATAGAGCCAAGGTTAGAGCTCACAAGTCACAAATGCCAGGAAACCTTGAAGCCAGTCCAGGACCTAGCAGAACTGGGATCCAAAGCCAAAATACAGTGTTTGTCTTCTACCAAGAGAAAACTAAGCCTCTCTTAATGGGCTTGAGTTCCAAAGGCAGAAGAATATCAATGGATTTGGCTAATAACATTGTTTCCTCAATTTTCCTCAGCCCATTACGCCTTCTGGCTTTCGAGTGGGAATGAAGTTAGAGGCTGTAAACAAAAAGAATCCATCCTTGATGTATGTTGCAACCATTGCAGACATGTTAGATAATCGGCTGCTGGTTCATTTTGACAACTGGGATGAAAGCTATGATTACTGGTAAGGAAAAAAAAGGATTTTTTTCCCATGTGAATCCAGCTGTCTAGTCTGTGAGGTCCTTTTGAATTCCACTCTTATTGGATCTTATATTCTTGGCAGAGTTTGATTTCCAACAAATAGAAGGATATTTGAAATTTCCCATTAAGGTTGTGCTTCCCTTGCGTGGAATTCCGAAATCTAAAATACTCCGAAATCATGACCGTGGGTGGCTGAGATAACCACATTTTTGCCTTCTGTTCGTTCAATGTAGACAAACTTGGTTTCATGCACATTAAAAATATTGTGTATAAAATTACCTTCAAGCTACCTGTATAAGGTGCATCCTATCCCCTCCAATTTGTTATAGATCCACTCCTTTGGGCTTCGGGCAAATCTACCTTTTGATCCTGTGCTTTTCTTTGCCATTTCTGGCCAGAGTCAAAATAAGGTCTATATCAGTGGTTGCCAAAGTGGGCGGTACCGCCCCCTGGTAGGCGGTGGGGCAATCCAAGGGGGCGCTGGGAGGCTCAGGAGAATTTGGGGGGCGCTGAACCCCTGTAAGGGGGCAGTGGCGTGAGCCAGGCTTGCTTGCCACTTGAGGGTCGCGCGCTTGCGAGGACGTCCTCATTGGAAGAAAGAGGCAATACACAGGACTCCGCCGTGGGCGGGGTTGACAAGAGGAAGGAGGCACATGCTGCGGTTTCCACGGCAACACCTGCCCGGGGATTCCAACTCACAGGGACACAGTCACAAGCACGCGATCCCCGGGCAGGCGTTGCCATGGAAACCACAGTGCGCGCCTTCTCGGCCCGGGGCGGGGCGAGCAGGAGGCGCTTTTCAAGGTGGGATTCGCTTGTCCAGTGCCGGCCCCTTCTTTTTTCAATGCCATAAAAACAACATGCAATTAAAATAACATTAAAATTAAAAATAAACACATTAAAACATTTATATTTACGAAAAAGGTAGAAACATTAATACATATATCTTTCTGTTTAATTGCTATTAAACATTTTAAAAATTAATTCCTAGGGGGCGGTGAGTAAAAAATTTTCTGAAAAGGGGGTGGTAGGCCAAAAAGTTTGGGGACCACTGGTGTATATGAAACATAAATGAATTTTGTGTTTAGAATAGTATCCCATCCCCAAAATATCTCATTATGTGCAAATAAAAATATTCAAACATTTCAAAGAAATCAAATTCCAAAATACTTCTGGTCCAAAGCATTTGGGATAAGGGATCCTCAACCTGAACCATTGCATCTCCTTTCTGAATGTGTGGCCATCTGTTCCTGGAAGGCATCGTGCAAGTCCTCTGTCTGGTTTGGGGCTTTGCAGCAGATCCCACAATGACAGCCAAGGTGTTTCTTTCCTCCTTATGCAACCAGGTGCTTCAGGATTTAAGCCCTGGACTCTTCTCATGCATCAACAACCTTGGTAAATTAGGCTAATCCTCCTCCTTTCCTATTTGCTCTGTTTCTCTGAAATAGGTTACACCCCTCTATTTCTAAAATCAGTTATGAGATTAAGTCTACCAATTTTTCATAATGCCTGTGTAATGACTCTCCAATCTCGGTCAGGAAACAAGCGTAGATAGTAGCACGGTCCAACACGATTTTATTGCAGGTACAAAACTTGTGAAGCTAAAGCAAAGTCCCGCCACCCAAACACACCTTTTATACCCCAAACCCCCCTCCCCTTGCCCACGCAATGTCCAAGGAGGGTTGCACCATATCCGGGTGAGTCAGCAGTTCCCATAGTCCAGGGGATATGACCTCATAAGGCTCTGAGTCCGCATAATTAGAACAGTGTCCAATGTCCATGTCCAGAGGAGGTTACCTCACTTCCCCCATGACTCAGCAGGCATCTAGAAGTTGCATCACTTCCAGTCTGACACAGCACAGCCTCTCAGGAACTAGAGCAAAGGTCAGCACAGCTCTCATAGAACTGGGACAAAAGTCAATGCCACCTCAGGGCAGGCTGGGGATCTGAACTTCCTCAAAGCTCAGATTTCCCAGCTCTGACATAATGTCCTTCTCCACCGCGTCCTCCCCCTGCAGAAACAAAATACCATTCAGTCCTTGGGAGGTAGGGGACCCAGGTACTTCTTTAACAGACTACAATGAAATGTAGGGTGAACCTTACCCAATCCCTTTGGCAAAATTAACCTATACGAAACCTTATTTACCACCTGCTCAATTCTAAATGGACCAATGTATCTCGGGCCTAATTTCTTCGAGGGTAAGCCTAACTTTAAATTCTGAGTGGATAACCACACTAGGTCTCCCTCAGCATACACCTCTCCCTCTTGCCTTCGCCGATCTCCGAACAGCTTATATGACCGTTGCGCTTTCCCCAGGGCTTCAGTCACTTCCTTCCACTCATCTTGCGCTCGCACTCTCCAATCACTCTTCTCCTCCTTCCCTAACTCCAATAACTGAGGCAAAGGGGCCACATCCTGGCCGTAAACTACTTCAAAGGGCGACCTCCCAGTAGAAGAATGCACTGAACTATTATACGCCATCTCAGCATATGGCAACAAATCCGACCAGTTGTTCTGCTCCTTATTACTGAAAATACGCAGATAACCTCCCAAAGATTTCTGCGTTCTCTCCAACGCCCCATTGCAGCAAGGATGGTAAGCAGTCGTAAGCCTCCTCTCAGCCCCTAATACCTCCAGAAACCGTTCCCAAAACCGGGCAGTAAACTGCACCCCACGATCACTAAGCACTTGCTCGGACACCCGTGCAATCTATATACATGCTGCACATACAATTCAGCTAACCTCTCAGCTGAAGGTAACCCTTTCAAAGGGACAAAATGAGCCTGCTTAGAAAACAGATCCAACACTGTCCATATGTAACGATATCCGCGACTAGAGGGCAACTCCCCCACAAAATCGGTACTAACATGCGTCCATGGCCGCACCGGAGAAGCCACTACCTGAATCAAACCCTGTGGCTTAGCAGCGGGAGCTTTGCTTCGCGCACAATCCTCACAACTCCCTACATACTCCTTAACTTCTGTCCTCATACCAGGCCACCAATAACGTTTCTTCACATTCAAGAGGGTCTTGGTAACTCCCCAATGGCCGGCAGTCTTATGGTCATGATTAAGCCTTAACACTTTCTTCCTCACACCTTGAGGCACATACACCTTAGTTCCCACAAGCCATAAACCGTTCAACCACTTACACTCCTCCTTATGACTACTCAACCAAACATCTCCTTCATACCCCTTCTGCAACTCTAAACACCATTCATCTACAACCTCTTCCTCCTCCTTTACCTCCGTCTTCACTTGAGAGCTTGTCTGCACCGCCAGACCCCATTGCTCCTTGGTAAACACCTCCTCTGACCTAGTAACAGAATCCTCCCCCACATGAGGATAACGAGATAAAGCGTCGGCCACCACATTCTCCTTTCCTTTGATGTGTTGCAACGAAAAATTAAACCGCGCAAAATATTGAGCCCATCTCACCAATTTGGGAGATAGCTTTTGAGGATTCCTTAGATACTGTAAATTCTGATGGTCAGTCAGCACTACAAAAGGAAAAACAGCCCCCTCTAAAAACTGACGCCACGTCTGCAACGCACTCTTCACAGCAAACGCCTCTTTCTCATCTGTCAGGACTGGGAGACCTGAGCTTAGGAGAAGTTCAGGCTCCCAACCTGCCATGAGATTGCACCGACCTTTGCCCCAGTTATTTGGTGACCTTGGCTCCAGCTGCATAGAGACTGTGCTGAGTCAAGTGGGAGTGACGTAACTTCCAGATGTGTGTGAGGCTCCGGAGGGGTGGAGGCAAACTTCTCGAGCCTGGACATTGGACAATTGGACTCAGAATGCTGGCTCATGGACCCATGAGGTCACATCCCTTTGGACCATGGGATATGCTGAATCACCCGGATATGGTGCAACCCTGCTTGGACATTGCATGGGCAATAGGGAGGGGCTCAGGGTATATAAGGTGTGTTTGGGTGGCGAGACGGTGCTTTTGCTTCACATGTGTCGTACCTACAATAAAATCGTGTTGGACCGTGCTTCAATCTACGCGTGATCCTTACCGAAAGTGTT